>VZTV01068733.1:1089-14162 GCA_013400875.1 Anhinga rufa
AATTTATATACCGGCAGTTTTAGGGCATGGCTCGTTTGCCTTTTTCAGACAGGTAATCCCATCAGTGCTTCGTGTGCATTTCTGGCTGCTCTCATGGCTGTGATACAGAGCTTGTCTGTATGTCATAGAACTTTTGCCTATATCCACCCCAGAACACCTTTTCCTGCCTTGTCTTTTCCTTCCTTGATGGGCATTGGGACTCTTCCAAATGACAGTACTCTCACAGGGGTCCCCATGACGTGCAGAAGGCAGAGCCTTCCAATTGATGTGAAGTGGCACAACTCCCACGACACATCTGCAGTGCCCAGGAGTACCGGGAGTCCAGCTGGATCCCAAGTGCAATCTCTTATTGTTACCACTATGATCCTCCCAAAAAAGAGATCAGGTTCTCGTCGGACAGGAAGCATCATAAGGGGCATAGTGTCCTGTACCTTGGACATTAGACTAAGAGCTCAGAGCTCCAGCTCCTCACACTGACCTTGTCCTCAATGAACTGGAGCACCCTTGGCTTTTTAGGGTGTAGACTTCTGCATCCTCTCTGGGAACATCCCACCTTCTTGTGTCCCACATTCAACTGAGACTGAAGTTATATTAATACATAAAAGTGTCTCATCCCAGATCCGGCTAAAGCTTGCTCTTATCATGAAAGAACATTTACTGTGTGTTTTTTTCCCTGCAGAAACTTGTTCTCTGCTAAGAAAACATGGAGTAAAACACAAATGAGGAACTGACATTCATCAGCCTACCCAGCAATGCCAAAATTTACAGTTGGATCACCCAGACCCCCTGGATCATCATTAGCTATCAGGGTATTTCAGTCAAGTTTGCAGGATGCTTTATATCAGTCAGGAGAGACTTTCCAATCAATGGACATAGTTTAAAGCATTTTGGATGGGGAAGCACGTACGTAGGAATGTGAGCCCAAGCACAGATGTATAAAATTGTAGGTGATCAAAGGTAGTGCATCCAAGGCAGGATTAAAAGACATTTAATACAGCTTTTCCCAATAAGCCTGAGAGATGAAAGAACTGCCACAAGGCCTTGCTGGAGGCTTAGAAATTGCTCTGTGAAATCAGCTGCAATTGGTAATTAAATGGAAACCTTGGGGGTGTTCTGAAGACTCTTTTCATAGCCTGGCATAAAGGAACTCATCTTTAAATTACGCAGACTTTTACCTTCCACAGAGGTGAAGGTAAAACACCATCCTGCTGTTCCTACATGTCCTGCCTCAGAGCAGCTGGCTTCATGCGTGAGCAGAGATGGTTCCTCAGACCTCTCTGCGAGAGGGTCAGGGTACACGATCAAACAGTCTGAGCTCCTCAGGACACTCCCGTCTTACCTGCCCTCAACTGACCTAGCTGTAAAATGGGTAACTCACCACTCACACTGAGTCTGCAGGTGTGGCCAAGTGTCACAATAACTGTGCCCCTGCCTCCCGCAACACAGAAAACCAGCTATGCTATAGAAGTCTCTCAGCAGGTACCAGAGGACCTCCTCGTTCTTGAAAGTGCACACAGCTCCTACACAACTTCTTCCAGCACAGGTCTTTGCTCTGCTACATGGAGAACCCAAGGCAGGCAGGAGATCCCTTGGTTGACTGGGATGTGGGGAGAAAAGGAAAATCCTGGTCCTGATAAAAGACAGAAGAATGACTGTGCTTTGTTTAACCGATGATGATAGGTTGGAAATTCTGAGTATGCACAGGAAGATCAGGGAGGGAAACCAGACCACAGCAGAAAGCACAGCCTTGCAGGCAGAGCATCCAAATGGACCTCAGGAGATTTTGGTCAGACCCTCAGCAGTGCTACTACTTTCCTCAGTACAGCTGAGACATAGCCCTTCACATGGCCCATCTCCCTTCTCTTTTCAATAAAATGGGTCGGTCTTTTTTATCTACTTGCAAGAATCAATTATTTACTGTTTCCTTGCAGAGTTCCTTGGGTAACAAGGGCCATAAACAAAGCAAACCTTCTACTTTGGATTGCAGTTCTACAGTGTTTAAAATGCCTGTTGGATGCAAAGTGCTTTGTTTCTTGTAGCCTTTCATTTTTAGATGGCATGACAGTCTTATTCGGTGGTAAAGTACTCTTGTAGACAAAGCTGAATCTGCTGAAAAGTAGCACTGGATATCCCATTTTCAGCAGAACAACAAGCAGCAGGTGAGGGCAACTCAACTCCAGACAGCTCATCAGCTGCTGAAAAACAATCTAACATAAAAATGTTTGAAAAATAATTAAAAGGAGGTTCAAATATAAAAAAAAAAAAAAGTGCTAAATCTCTGCTGAATACAAGGCAGGTAGCCAGAAATAGCTGCCACTGGGAGAGACCGACAGCTGATATAAATAGTAGTGACTCATGGTATAATGGGGATCCAGTTCAGGGGAACGATTCCCTAACAGTTGCTCAGACAAAGCCCCCTACAGCAAAAGCTTCTGAATGGTGCAAGCCTCTAGGAATCCAGAAATACAGAGGTTGGACAATACCTCTCAGGCAGAAAGCCCTTTGTGCCAGTCCCCTGTTTACTAACCATCCACTGCTGTGGATGGCTTTGGTTTGTGGCCCAGGACAGAAGGATTTATGCAGTGCGTCAGGATACTCTCTCAGACAGATGTCAGAAAAAAATCTCTATGCATCAACTGTGCTCAGCTGCTGCTGAAACCTCTTGCCCTAAAGTCCCTCCCTGAGGGCCTCACACTCACACACACTGTGTTCTTTTAGGTGAATGTGACCCACACATGCATACAGGCTTTGGGAAACAAATAAGAGCCCTTTAATTTCCTAAGGACTATGCAAGCTCTGAGCAGAATGTAGCTATGTGTCTTCCCAGCTGTGAACCAGAGCTCCAGGACTTTCTACCCGCTGGTTTGCAGAAGTTGCCTATCTTACACCTGCTAGCAATGGCACTCAACCACTACAAAATGTTTGCCAGCTGTATTTGGCCCTGCAAACACATACAGACTAAAGTTCTCCTGCATGTGCTATGCAGCCGCCAGTGTTCAAGTGCTAAACATTCCCAGAGGACACGGGCACTCACACACACTGCGATTCTCTATTCTCGCTGCTGCCTGCCTGCAGTCAGAGACCATGGGCAAAGCCACACTGACCAGAGAGGAAGGAAGCAAGAGGGAGACATGCAAGTTGTTCATCATAAGCAGAAGTCCACTGACACCTGGAAGGCTTCCCTGGGATGCCAGGTGAAATGTTGACTATCTGGTACTTGTAAATCCTTTACCTTCCTTTTACTTTTAGGGTCCTGGTAGCTAGCCCTGGAGAAGACGCCAGCTCTCTGCATCTAGCACTTCCAGCCTCTGAAATTGCTTCCTGCCCTGTGTTGATGTTGAAGTCAAACCCAGAGGCAGAGCAAGCCTGAGAAACAAAGAAGTATGAGCCAGAACTAGCAGGCCAGCAGCTGGGATATTGAACAGAAATAGCAGTCTCTCCAACACAGAGATGCTTTTCTTTCAACTGTTTTAAATTTTTTGCCCCTCCATATAATTCTCTAATAATCACCCTATTAACAATGTTCCATTTGCCACACAACTCAGGATATTAATCCTATTAGTTGGTACTAATCCTCTGCAAAACAAAATAGACATATTCACTCTCTCATTTTCTCAGGGTAAAAAAAAATAGGAGAGAGAGGTGGGGAAAAGAGAAGACAAAGATGCTTTCAGAGGTTTGCTGTTTTCTAAGTTAATTGAATGGAACTGGGTCTCCTGTGGTCTCCATACAGGATTCCATTATCACGTAATGGGGTGTCACATACAGCCTGTTGATAAGAGACAGTCTTTCAGATTAAGCATTAACTATCATATTTGGAAACCATGCACTTTTCTACCCATTGGGGCATCAAAACACAATATCCCATTTCCCTTTCCTTCCCCCAATGCCTTCTTCCTTTACTACACGCTAATTAAAGAGCGGGGGTGGGGGGGGAGACGGGACTGTGCTGCCGAGCCCAAGACAAACTTTGCTGAGTAGGGAAAAAGAAATGAAGTGAGCATCCCAGAGAACAGAGGTCTTTCCTATAGGCTTTCATTCTTCCTCCTACCTGCTCTTGTGCTGTATTTTTTCATATTTCTGTGAAGAATTGCTAGCAGTTTCCATTCTCTCCTGCTCACAAGGTGAGACTGGCACCTACTGGAACCTGCCTGGAAAGGCTGAGACTGAGAACAAAAAAAAAGAAACCCTTTTCTCAGCCTAGTTGTCTCCAGCTTCATGTTATTTTTCCCCCTTCATCAGACAAGCAAACAGCTCAGCAGGCACAGCAACAGACAGCACACGCTGGAGTAAGGATTTGACACAGCTCCATTTTTTAAAGGTGCTCAGTTTTTAAGCTGTTTTGTGGTAATTGGGGGTAACCATCATTAGTCACTTCATTTGTGTCAGCCCATAGGGAGGGAACCACAGGCACAGGTCCTGATAAAGCTCCCAAGGTTATTCTGGGTCTTTGAGGCTCTTCACTCTTATCTGAGTACCTAATGGAAGCATGAGCAAACATCCCTCCAGGTACAACATCTATCTTCATTAGTTTCGCCTCCCCTTCCCCCACCCACTCTAGGCTGGTACTGAGGATTTCCTCATGCAATGTGTTCACATGCTGGGATTTAGATTTAGACCCCAAAACACTGCTCTTCCACACTTCTCCCCTAGCCATAGACTTCTTCTTTGATGTCCCCCCTCCAAAGCCTCACGGGCCAACCTCAATGGACAGCAGCTTGGCTTCATTCTGCCTCTCTCCCTCCTCCCATCTCTCCTTGCCCGCCCCACTCCTCAGCCATAACACCAGCCTTGTTCCCACTCCAGACCTCCAACACAGCTCCTACAGACCTCCAGCAAAGCCCAGCTATCCACTGCTGGTCTCCAAGCTTCTATGAGCCCTGGAGAACACATCCTGAATCCATCACCATCTGATCATCCAATAGAGCAGCAATTTCACAAAGGTTCCCTGCTAGTTTTGCTCTGTACCGCACATTTACTTTGATACACAGAGCAACATGCCTCCCAACTCAGAGATCACCACACCAAAAGCCTCAAAATAGGCACCACAGATTAAGTGAAGGCACATAAAACAGGGGAGAGGAAGGGCTGCATGCCACAGCATGATGTGGAAAGGTCAGGGGAGAATAAGAGAAGAAAAGCCAGAGAACAGAGCAAATCCAGCAGATTTTTAGCTGAACAAAGTGCAGCTGGAGGCTGGGAACATCTTGTGGACTGGAGCTGCCTCAATTATAGGGCTGCAGCTCTTATTAAGGGAAAGTCTTCCCTCTATTTACAGCCTGCCTACCCCCAAGGCTACTAACCTGAGCACGCATGACTCACCATTTTGAATAAAGCTGTCCCAACACAGGGCACCAGACACCTCCTGATTAGCAAGTCTCATCCACCCTCTCGCAAGGTCTCCATTAGGGAGCTCTGGCTCAATAGACTCCCCCTTTGTTTGAGAAGCAGTGGCTTGTCAGAGACCTGTCAGCACCAACAGATGAGGCCGGCCGGCCAGAGCTGACTCACGTCCCCCACCTGGGGATGTTTCAAATGGTCCTCTGTCCTCAGGAACAGCATGCTCCTGCTTCAAAAAATACAGAGTTCAGCATGTCATAATTGCTGTGGGTTGCAGAAACAAATAGACGTTTGTTTGGACAACTCTCCAGAGCGGCCCCGGCAGTTCTGTGTGCGCAAGGTGGCGTGAGATGTTCTTCTACACCTCCCAGATTGATCCGCTCTCAGCTGGGAAGGAACCAGAGGCGCACGGCATGGAGATGCTCAGCGGGCTGCCTTCAGTGTGCGTGGCTGGGGGTGGCAGAAGGAAATAGAGACTTCTTCTTCCAACAGAGCTTCAAGATGTCCTGCTGCCTTCAGGAACGTATTGGATAATGATCAGAAATCGGATGTACTCGAGAGAAAAAGGCGCTCCATTATACTGGTGCAAGCTTGAAAGGTCTGTTAGAGCATCTGTGAAATTCCTCTGGATTTACATGGGGATAAAATGGAGTAGATACACCACTCAGCTGGACTGACTGATAGCATCTACAGCCACCGATGGGAAATGGGACAAAGAGAAGAATCGGGTCCAGGGGAGTATATAAGGGTTCAGCCACCAGTCAGCTCATTGCCTGGCAGCAATTCATAGCCTGGTTCTGAAATCAATAGAGGCTGAGAGCACTCAGTAGACAGACTAAGCCACATCTGTAATTTACTGTAATTCTGAGCTGCTAGATTACTTTCTTCAGGTTTTCCAAGAGGAACAGTTAGTCACAGTGGTGCGTTACTCTCCTTTGTAGCCTCTGTTTTCCATTTTTCTCCTTCCTGATTGTCTCCCCAACTTCCTTTCCAGTCCTGGGGAGCCAAGAGTGTTATTCCAGCCTCCCAGCATGGCCTCAGCTACCTCAGTGCTGTCAGTCTCCAGGAAGAGAGAAGACTTTGCTAGTTTTTAGAGTGTAGAGTGTAACTTCCTCTCCAGCTTCATTGATGTCATTCCTTACCCCCACTCTGGCAGCTACACAGATACTGGAAGAGGAGCCAGCTCTACTGAATCTTCCAGGAACACTACATCCCAACCACCACTAGGCTTCTTGCAAGATCCCACAGCCTACAGATTCAGAGAGGACCAAATACTCAAGCAGAGAATTTAGTGTCTTCGATTATCTCCTCACCTGTGTTTGACAGCACACACTTAGGAGACCCACCTATAGGCAGCACATATAAATAAGAGCTGCCCTGAAGAGGCCTAAGATAGACTTGATGAGACAGTGTCATTCCCTTTCATGGTCCATCTTTGGGATTTACTGCTCCAAATGTCAACATATGCTACAGGCCCTCACTTTTGCAAAAGATGATGTTCTAAAGATATCACTTTGTGTAGCTGGTGACAGAGCCCACTTGGGCTTCTTTTAGGATGAACCACCCCCAGCATAGTTTCAGATTTGCACTGCCAGAAAACCATAGCTGGCTATCTCGCTTCTTGGGAAGGAAGGATTTTGACCTCTTTCATCTTGACTGGGTCAAGGAAACACTGACTCTGGTGATAGATGGTTGACTGTAATTCCTGCCTACTCATTTAATCAGCATGAACAGACAGAAGCATGAGCATGCTCAAAAGAGAAAGCAGCAGGCAGCGGTGGAAATCCCAGAGGCTCTACTGACCAGGGCGGTGCGAAGGGGAGATGCTGGCAGGGGAGCAAGACACTGGGGCTATAGTTCTGATACGAGGGACCACAGGGAAGGAACCTGGGGTTTTTCCTTGGATGAGAGCTGAAAACCAAAAATCACCTCTGCTAGCTGTGCCATTTCAGAGGCTGAAACCATGCTGCAATGAAAGAACAGCCCCCAGAGTAGCATAAACCACAGCATGTGCCACATCCTTCCTGCCTGTCCATGGGCAGCCTGCCTGCCATAAACACTAGGGGCATTCAGGCATGGAGGAGAAAGGACAGGGCCCAGCCATTCCCAAAGCTACTTTTGCAGTCTTGCAACATGAAAGCCAAATAAATCTGCTTTTAAGGGAGCCTCCCATCCATCAACAGCCAACACAGCACAGAGTTCAAGGCCAGAATAGACCACATAGTCTGATCTCCTGCCTAAAAAAGGGTGGCCAGTAATATTTCTCCATTTTCTGACCCCAATAACATGCCTCAAAATCAAGGGCACCCAAACCCTACCCCTCAGCTCAGCAGCAGCCCTGTCTCTGCAAGACTACGTAGCCATTAGAGCATTTTCAACTCAGAACCTGGTGGTGTGGGTTAGGAGACTCTCCACATGCTCGCTGGAGCTGGCACTAACCTCAGGCCCCCAGCCTGAAGGCCAGTGGGTCAGAAAACTACCTCTGCTGACCGAGGAGCAGAGTGTTGTGTAGCCAACGGGGTGGAAACAGGAGAGGCCGAAATGGCCCTACAGCATTTCTGAGCTCCTGCACAACCAGCAACAAGGCAGCTCCATGGCTGCTGAAGCAGGGAAGCAGCACGACTGAGCACATGCAGGTTGCGCTGTCAATGAACAGCCTGCTCTGAAAGAAGAGGGACGCATTGCGAACCAAGTCCAGCCCTCAATGTCTATTTCTGATGTAGCAGGAGTACCCTCTAGTGGGAGAATAGGTTGGAGAAAGCCTTTAAAATCATTACATACACACACAAAGGCAGGATTTTGGATCTCAAAAGAGAAAATGCACTGAGAGTGAGCATAAGACAAACAGAATGGGCTTGAAAACAGAGGGAAACATAATATCGTGGGGAAGTAAAGGCATAAAGTCTGATTATCACTTACAGTGTTATTTTTTACTTTTCCAAGAAAGCCATCTAAAAACATAGTCAAAACAGCTATTTCAAGTATTTCTGTGCAGAGAGAGTGCTGGATTGGAAACCAGATAGAAGTCTACTCATATTCATGAAGCCAAGCCAAGATTTTTTAAATACCCAAAGGTCACAGAAAAGCCTACGGCTGTGTGTCTTAATCCTGCTTACTGCTTGAAAGCTTCTGGGTGTGGAAGTAGCCTCTGTACTCATGGCAGAAGCCCAACACGTTTCCTGAGGACATCAGAGCCGGTGAAGCCGTTTTGCTTTTGCTCATGGATGAAAGATTTTGCTGTTAGAGGAGGGGGGGAAACTGGGCAAGGACTGATGCATTGGACATAAAGGATGCAGAGGATGCTGTAAACTGTATACAGATGGGATCAATATGCTCTCCCCAGTGACCCTCTCTAATATCACACTGACACCACAGTGACAGGTGCAGTATTAGAACCTCAATAGAGTGGAATTATGTAGTACCTTCGGGGCCCTTCCCATGCAAAAGCCTATCTAACCTGAATGTTATATATAGATCCCTTCATCCACTAGTGAAATGCACCTACCTCTAGGGAGAGGTTCCTGGTGTCTAAGCCTCCAGCCCTTCCGATTCGGGCAAAGATAAATACAGTTGGGGATTCTGAGCTCTTTTGTTGTCAGATTAAAGATCTAAGCACTGTTTCCTGCAAAACAGCAACTGTAAAGGAGTGAGTGGATTTAAAGAAACACAGTCCACTTTTACAGACAGAGATAGGAAGGAAACTGAAAAAATCTATGCCAGACTCAAGGTGATCTTTTCTATAGATATGCAGGCCAATTAAGCATCTGACAGAAATCCATGCTGGTAGTCACGCAATCAAGGTAAAGCAGGAGTGAGAGCTGGGAATGGGAATGCTTTGCAGGTCAATTTAGAAATGGCGGGAGAGGTGACAGGTAGAGGAAAGCGGTGAGTTAAGCCCAGCATCCCTCCTGGGAGATGGCACAGTGCTCCCTCTGCATAAAGTGTCATGTGCAGCCCACAAGTTCCCTACTTTCTTCAAGCTCCAGCTACTCCCAGGAAATTTGGCCAGGGTCTCAAGAGTCCCAATCTCTGGTTATAAGTATCAAATTCCCCTTTGATCCCACCTTCACCTCAAAAAGCCTCCTCCCAAAGACAATGCCCCCCACAGCGGAGCTCACTGCTACCTTCCTGGGCCAGACTCACTACCCACCTGGCTGCTTCAGTCCACGGGGACTTCTCAGCAAAGCACTGACCCAGCAGGGCACAACGTGAAAATCACGGTAGCATAAAAAGATGCCAGTCCTAGGGACTGATTCCACCCTGGATCCTGCTTAATTCACTGGGAAGCCTCCTGGAAGAGATATTTACTCACCGTACAGAAGGGAGGAGCCTGGCCCAAGGTGACTGGGCTGCAGAACTGGACCAGAGCCCAGACCTCTCCCAGAGGTATTCCTCTACCAGAGGCCAGGGGGGCAGCGGGGGGAAGTGTTTAGCTCTTTGGAGGATTACTCTGCCTTCCAGAGCAGAAGGCTGTGAATTCCCCATTTCCCACACTGCACGCTCAGTTAAAGTGACAGATGACTCTATGTGTGCACAAGCCTCCATCACTGTAGAAAGGATAGTGCAGATGATTTCTTGGAGAGAAAGGAGAAGTTAAAAAAAAAAAAAAAAAAAAGGAGAGAAATTTGAAGGAAATGAGGGGGAAAAAAGGAAGAGATTCTCTAGATACCGAACATGCCACTGCAGAACCAGGGACACACCTAGGGAAATTTTTAAAAAGTTTAAAGGAAAAGCAAAGCTAAAAAAAAGAAGAAAAAGAAAAAGGATCCTATTAAGATTAATGCTTTTTGGCTTTCCATTTCCCTCCAGCATGGCTCTTCCATTTCCATAAACCCATTATCCTCACTGCTGTTTCACTTAATTGGAAAATGTCTGTTGCAACCTAGCATGTTCCAAGACAAACCTTGGATGTATATATAACAGGCACTTAAAAGTTTTCAAATATATCAAATTTGCTCAGCACAATTATGTTAACAAAAACCCTGTGGGACTTTTAACAAAACAAAAAACACCAAAAAAACCCAAAACCCACAATAGTCATAAAGCACGTGTTCACAGGGCTAGAAATGCCATTACATTCTTCCTGATCAGCATTCACTAAGCTTTTATGTGCACACACCATTATTGCCAGGGTAGGGAAGAGGGGAGAATAGGAAATGACAGTAAATGATTTGGCTGGTGAAGGTCAGGGAACTGAAACAAGGCTATTACTTTCACTGCAGTGGCACAGTGACAACACGCTGAACAGGGAGGTGATGCTCCAAGTCCCCTTTGAGCAGCACCCCCATGGGAAACCCCTGAGCTGTGCTTGGGGAGGGCAGGGGGGGACGGGGGAGCGTTAGGGGTGGCAAGCAGAGCTCCAAGGTAGCTGGGCAGCAGCTAACTTGGAGGAATTGGGACTTTCTGGTGGTTTCTGTCAGTTCTACAACTCTAAGAAGCAGACAAGCTCCTTTGCCTCAACTCCTTTTGCTGTCTTCCTCCCCCACATCCCCACCAACCTCTCACAGAGTAGCCAGGAGCTACTGGGGTGACCAAGGCACCAAGACACGTTATGTGGACTCAGACGCTCACTGTGGGAGGGTGGCCTGGTGCTAGGCACATCATCCCAGCAGGCAGGCTAGGACCTGGCTTTTGTCACCGGTTGGCTACAGGACAGCAGGAGTTGTGGGAAGCGGAGCACAAATCAGATAAAGTTTTCTACCCTCGTAAGTGGTGGCTCTACTGGTTTTTAGCTGGTAAAGATCTCAGCAGAATATTTTGGTGTGCATATATGCATGTAACAAGTTCACAGGGTCCTTTAGAAGATAATGGCTGATTTTTCTATTTCACGTGTCCCAGCTAGTCTCATCTTGGTCATATTATCTTGATTATTAATAAACTCTGCTAATTCTTGTTTTGTACAATAACCTCCACTCCATCATGTCACTAGTGCATATCACTATTAAGACAGAAGTACAAGGATTTCAGTGACCTTTAAAAAGCCCTTTGGGGACGAACCCCACTGTACTCAAGCTAAGTGCCAGCCTTGGCCCTGAAAAGCTGTGCTAGGACACAAATCTCTCAAATATTTGCACTGCTTTCCTTTCCAGTACATCTAGGCTGCTGTCCACAGACATTATTCGCCTGCTGACCTACCCACTGTGTAATGATATCACACCACTTTGAAATATGAGATTTTCTCTTGCTATCTGTGCATCTGGCTCAGCCTAGCAATGCCCGTGAAGAGAATGCCCGAAATTATCCCCATCTGCAAGAAATGCAGGAAATCCCCCTGATAGTATCCCTGAATGTATCAAGAGACCTGCCAGTGGTATTCC
Source organism: Anhinga rufa (assembly GCA_013400875.1). NCBI lineage: Eukaryota > Metazoa > Chordata > Aves > Suliformes > Anhingidae > Anhinga > Anhinga rufa. The sequence continues at coordinate 12,747 of VZTV01068733.1, forward strand.
TGGCACTGCATCTTTATCCTGCCTATTCTGTAAAGGGTAAAGAGCTGAATATGCCAGGAGTTGTATCAAGTGTATCACAGCATCTTCCCCTTCAACTTCGTTCTCCTTCCTCGTCCGCACCAACAAACACCTCTCCTCGGACCTGCCTTTGCCTGTCTGGGGGAATCCAGAGAGCATGTAATCTACAGCACAGGCTGAAAGTAGAGGCAAACCATTTTCTGGCAGCAGCACACAGGCAGCAGTAACCAAGCTGTCTCCTGCAGAATGGCGTTACCCATGCCAGGGCCAGGCTCTGCGTCCTCAGCTGGACATTTACTGAGATGGATAGCTGCTCCTCTTCCAGCACTGTTTAAGAGGCCCTAATCCTCCATGTAGAAAGTGCCTATATTGCGTAATGGTCCTTGCAACTCAAGTGGAAACTGCTAGCTCTTAAAGTCTTTTTGGAAGAAAGCTCATCAGGTGCAATAAATGAAACAGCAGCCACAGTGATGGAGACGGTGGTGGATGGTGGTGGACTGCACAGAAGTCTGGGCACCCAAAGCAGTACCTAGACTTCGCGGATGGCTCCTGTTGGGTTTGTGAGCGAAACAACCAGATACCTTAGGCTTGTTGCACTGCAGGTGAGTGAGAGGTCTGAGGTGGGCAGGTGGCTACCCACACTTGGGCTATCCAGGCTGAACTGAGAATCCCTCTGCTGTAAGGGAACGAAGAATGAGAGGGCTCTCAGAGATAACTGTAGCCTTGGACTGACTGTTTCCAAGGCAGCACAGCACCTACAGTCCAGCTCTCTGTGGCAGCTAGAGCTGAAAAACAAAGTCTGTGCTGAAGTCAAAGTGTGAGGGGGTATGCAGTCCTAAAGGAGGTTGTGGAGCATTATCAAGATCTGAGCACCAAAGGTGGAGGAGGTGAAATGAGGATTCCTGCTAGCCAGGCAAGAGAGAACCAACTCAGAATGCTTCTAATAAACCAGAATATTATGACACAGTGGGAGAGAAATTTAGCATGTTTTCCTGATAAGTACAAGTTGACTCCAGTGGTCCCACACCACACTAGTTCTGTCTCTTCCTTCATAAAGGCATTAAACCAAATGTTGAAGCTGCTTTTCTAACTAATTATATTGTCACCAAAAACCGGGAATAAAACTCCTTAACACTGGGCGTATTAAAGAGCAGGCATTACTTTATTTGGCGTCGGGTGCATGGGGGATCTCTCCTCCTAGCATGCACACCTACTATAATTCCTTTCTGACGATTATACATGGAAGTTGACACACCACGCCTATCTAAAACATAATTAGTGACCTGACTGAGCATCCCCTTCTTCCATTGGTCTGTGTCTTCTCCGCTTAAATTTAAAGCTACAGTGTGATTTTAATCCTCTGTGCAAGCTCCAAAGGAGTGGGGAGGGTAGTCCTTT
>VZTV01068737.1:0-11767 GCA_013400875.1 Anhinga rufa
ATAAAATAATTTTTAAAAGATGATTCCTCCTTGCATGAATTTAAAAATAGCCAGGTCTTTAAAATACAAACTCACCAAACACTGGATTGTTTACCCTCTAACAGGGAATGTGAGTTGGGCTAGACCATCATGAGGCAGGTTAGTTTTACCCTACTGATGATGTGTTGTTATAAAACAAATTTTGAGCTTTCACATAGCTTGCAAATTTTAAATCCAACATTTCAGAAATTTCAACCACTGAAGCTAAGGGAAAAGAAATTAACAAGAATGTAAAGATTCACTTCTACTTATTCCCACACTGATCTTTTGTCAGGTGCCACCCAAATGTGAATCTGCTGACTGTCAGAGGTCTGTACTTGCAAAAACTAGGAATCTAAATATCTGTTCCTAAGGATGCTCAGAAGCCTCACTCCAGAAGGTGGAATCGGTATCCTTAGGTGCTTACTTTCTGCTCAAGCCCTGCCTTCAAGTACAGCACACCTCCTGGGGCCAGCATATATATGGAAATAGAGGACTATGCTCCTTCTTTTCTCTGGTGGCCTAAGACATCCTTAGGCCTCACTGAGTACTAAAGCTGATCCTCTGTCTCTGTGGATTCAGTACATGGCTGCTGTGTGGCAAGGCCTATTCACAAGTCCAGAGGGCAGTTTTCAATAGATTGGCAGACTGATGGGTTTTTGAGCTGTCTTGAAACTTTATTAGAGATATCAGTTTCCAGTTTGTAAACATCTGTTAAATAGGCATTTGGAACTTGTGTGAGTTTGATCCCATAAATCAGAATTTCCTGCTAGGAGTTCAAAACCTGGGCTTTAATTCCTCCTCTGGAATCTAATTGCCACAGGAGCAGGGAGTAGTCCAATGGTTAAAACACAGTTATGATAGTAAGTATTTTAACAAGTACAGAGCAAAAGCAATAGTAAATATAAGAACTTAAAACTCTGAATCTCATGGCTTATCATGTGTATCTTTTGTAAGATAAAAGTAAACAGAAACTGAGTTACCAAGCCTTCTAATGAGTGATTTGGCAATGCTACAGAAAAATAAAGCTGAGTCACCTTACTCCAGATGATATGTGAGACCTATGACAGTTAATTCTGCACAGACCATTTTTGTACCGAGTTGAGATTTTTGCCTTCGTATCTGTATGTGTATGAAGTCCTGTCAAAGGCAATGCCAAATCAAAGAGATGATTTTTTATATTTGCCTCTGATTATTGTACAGCTCATATTCATCTTTTACTCCTTAACTTGGTAAGTGCAAAGACTTAGAATCTGTGACATGCAAAAAACATTTCAGCTATAATAAACTGCTGCACCGCAACAACAGACCTTAAGTAATCAGAAAGTCTACCAACTTCAAAAGGCATCACATAAAAGCTGAGGTTTGATAAAAATTTCAACACTTTAGAATAAATGATCATTGGATCCTGGAAATGGGGATATATTTTTCCCCACTTCTTCAGTAAACATCCACAATAGTCACATCCTTCCTGTTGCAGTAAATAGAAGTGAATGTCAAAAATCTTAAACAAGGCAAAAGTTACAAGTTTCTGTTTCTCACTCGACTGATTGGAATTATATAGATTAATTAACTCCCTTACACAACCTGCACAACAGTAAAATGACTTCTGTCTTGACTTGGGGATACCCTGTGAGAATAGAGAAGTATCTAAGTACCGCTCTATAAATCTGGAGAAAGGATGCTTTATCTGATGGACCTTAAGACCTCAGGTCACCTCTACAAATAGGAATGAGCATATAAACCCAATCTTTTTAAAGGAATCTCATCTGTACTTAGATTATTTGCTTTGTGCAGCAGCAAATGATTAAGAAACCACTAAATGTTTGGATTCCAAAATCACAAATGCAAGTAATCTGTCCAATAATTTCTGTAAAACTTGGATTTACATGTGAATTTAAGAGAAGGCATAATTGCATGGAAATTTAGGAATGGGGTTATAGATTCCAGTGTCTGTCAAAACAAAACAACTCCCTTGAACTTCATAGAGGAAGAAGAGATGCTTTCAGTAGTAGACTAAGGCAAGCCAAACTATCTGTAAACTGGCTAAACTGTTGGTTTGATTGTCCGTTTTATCAGATCACACAGATTTAGGACTGTGTGTGCTTGCAGTGTCTCTAGTTTAAGTAAATTCCAAATTAGAAGGTCAGTGTTGTAAAATATTTATGGACACTTTAATCAACACTTCTCTCCAAACAATTTGGAAAATTGAGCAGAGTTTTAAGAAGTTTCTAGAATCCTTTGTAGCTCTTCCTTTGTTGTTTGTTTCTTTGATTGATTGTTTTTTAATTCAAATACTGACAAGGTTATTGAAGTCAAAAATTTACAAAGGTACAGTATACTAAATGGGGCTTACTGGGTTTGTCAGGCACACTACTGATGCATTCTTTGAAGTGCAGAAAAAAAAATGGAAATTATCAGAGAGACACAAATGAACATGTTTATATTAAGCCTTCTGAACTTTACCATTTTATCACTAGATGAAATCTGAGTTGGTGTAAGAAACTTAAAAATGGTGCTAATAACACAAATAAGGTATCTTCAAATGTTAAAGGCCTGAACAATAGCAAGAGCTAAAGAAAATTCAGATTGCTCTTCCTTTATTAATCTCTGGATACCAGAGCAGCCTGGGTTTGCTGTTGCTATACAAAATAATGCATATTTTAAAGCAAGGGACCAAAAAAATCGGATTTTCCCCACCCATCAGACTGTAAATGATACGTGGGAATTTCTTTTCTTTCACTGTGCTAATACTTTTTAATGTCCTTTTCAGAGTAGAGTTATTCTATGTCAGATCTTCTAAAGCAAGAATATTCAATGCTAATTAAATCTATCATTTTTCAATCCTAAAAAAAAATCAATATAGGAGATTTATATGTTCATTTACTAAATATGGTTTTGACACCTGTACCAAAAGTAATTTAGACATAGTTATTGGCTAGATAGAACTATTCAGCAATATAATTTTAGAGTGACTGTATGGGTTGAAACCTCAAGAACAGAAGCGTATGTGTATTGGCTAAGACATAAGATCCTTTTAGCCCAGTAACCTGTGTCTGGTATTGAATTACTGCAGAAACAAATGTCAGTAGCATAAAAACAGAGCCATCCCAGGAAAACAGAGATACAGACTCTTCTTGTGATCTGACTTTCTTAGACAGAAGTAATATTTCTGCTAAAAGATAAGATTGGACATGCTGAAGAGGTGTCACAAAGCTATTTGACAGATGTTTAGACCAAACTGTGTCACTTCTTAAAGGAGTCTTGTAGACTGTGGGTCAGGCCTTCAGGTAATATAAGTCAAGCATGTTAGTAATTATGGTGGCTTTTCTGAAAGTAGAACTGGCCTGTTTTTCTCTCTACATGTTACCTACTAATCAAACGTTTAATGCTTGGCTTGTGAAACAACCAGCCTGTATTTGAATGGAAAAATTCAGTCTGATCTGGATCCTCTTCCTAAGCTTTTGCAACATTACATCCTGTTTTAAAAAAAAAACAAAACAAAACAAAAAAAAAAAAACAACATAAAAAAGAGTAAGGTAGAACTGTCTTTTGCTGTCACCTGAGTGCTACTAATTTTTCCTGATGCTTGCTAAAAAGATCAGAAACTATTCCACTGTTTTGAAAGAAAAGAGGTATGCAAGGTCATGAAAAAGTTAAAGCTCTACCACTGTTTCTTTTGTACCTTTCAGCTGGGATTACAGTCCAGAGTGCACAGACTCTAGAGCTCCTTTTTCTGAACCAGTAGCTAAAAATGGACCGGTGGTAATTACCAAGGAGCAAATGGCACGCACTTGATTCTGACAATTTCTGTTAGTAATAGTTCTTACCTAGGAAGAAGGGGAGTTGTGAGTTTTCCCAGCACAGCTGCAGAGAATTGTAAATTCTCCAGAACAAATTCAAAGCTGAAGTAAGCAAGAACAGACACTTTGTTTGAATGACTGGTGGATGAGAAATGCGGATATCTACTGAAAATATTACTTCCTTGAAAATACCTGGCATCACTTCTCAAAGAAGCATTTGATAAAATGTACACACCAGTATACGTCACTGTGCAACTGATGTTTTAACGACAGGTCATAGGTCCTGAGAGACTGCTAGAAATGATGTGACTGATTCCAGCTAAATTGATTGTGGGAGTTTGGAAGGAGATTGTTTCACAGAAAATAGTTTAAAATTTAAAAAGCGTAGTGGAAAAGCATTAATGTCCACATTAATAACAGATGACGTTAACATTATGTAAGAATTAGTGAACACTAAATAATGGAAAGATCACATATTTTCAGTTATAATTACCTGAACTTAGGAGTGGAATATGGGAATATTTTTCTATAGTTTGGAAGGTTCTGACTGGTGCCCCTGGGTGCTTGGGGTCTGTAATTTTATAGGCCCAGTTCAGTGAGGCATGGGCAGAACCGTTGTGTTCTCATGCCATCACTTGGGGAACAGTCAGTACCTCAAGGGACTACTTGGCACTCACACAGTCCGGTCATATGTTCATAAGGGAGTAATGGATCCTTCCCATTTATGTTTCTGGCTTCTTTCTCTTAGTTTGTACCATGGCTTTTAACATAATTTGAATCTGGGGAGTAGGGGACAAAGTGGCAGAGATTCATTGTCTGTTGATAGGTAATTTATCAATCTAAAATGAAAGTCGTGAATATGCAAATGTTCACCTTTGCTTTACAGTGTATGACACAGAAAAAAATAGGTTTTTAATTGCAGAAGCTGGAGTGGGCTTTGAGATAGAGGCTATATAAATCCACTGTAGGCCTGCAAGTTAAAGAATTGCATTTTTTACCTTTGCATTCTTGCTACTGTACTCTAGTCCTTTTCCATGTTTGGGTTACCCATTTAATCTGGCATTTCTCTTGTTCAGACTATTCTGACTGAGGTGCTTTATGAAAGAATCCAGACAGCATTTTTCTTGTGTGCTCCAGATGTTTGCAATAACATACTACTGAAGTGAATGCCAGCAGTAAAGGGATATTCCTCCTCAGGAAATACTTTGCATCTGTTACCAACCAATAGCTCCTTAGGGAAAAAAAGGCACCAATTTGCTAGCTGACAGTTAACCAGTAAACAAAAAAAGTAATCTTGATAAAATTAGATTAAGTATATAACTTCCAGTAACCAAGATTGAAAAACAAGCATAAGAAATTACTAATATAAACTATTGCTTTAGATTACGGCAGAAACATATTAAACCACCATTCTCCTTTCAGTTTTACCACTTGTTTCCTTTTCAGTTTTGAAGAGAAAAAAATAAATTTCTACTATTTCCAAGCAATTATGCAGAATGTATTCAATAGAGAAAAAAAAATATGTATTTTATCTCCCATTATTCTTATACTTTAAAAACATTTTGATGGATATTTGCAAGAGAGATGCAAGAAGCATTGTATAATCGTGTTTTTCCTTCCCTGACCCATTTCCTTTTTATTTTTGTCATATATAGTATTTTATCAATTTGCATTAAGACAGCTGTTTTTGTTAATTCTTTCACCAAAAGAGTGGTCATTGAACTCAGTGTTTACCATGACAGCAAATATATTTCTGCATCTTTCAAGTAAGTGTATGCATAAAGTTCAGTTTTCTTATTCTCCCACATTAAACTAATAGATTTTTTTTTGTTTGCCTATCAAGTGGGTCATTGCCAAGTCAAAGCATTGCACAGAGAATTATTTACACAATGTTAGAACCCATTGTATAATATGAATGGACAAATTTCACATAACTTGGACAAAGTTTATAATATCACATTACCTCTAGGTACTTGTATTCTGATTGAATGTGGTTTTATTATCCTGTCTTACTAAATCCATACGCTGTGCTCCATTTTACACTTAAAACTGACTTTTTATTGAATTAAAACAAATCACATATATCCTCATATTTTCTACTAAGATGCTCCATTTCTTTATCTAGCTACTGATGGACTAGTTTGAAGAAATAAATAATATAAATTCTTTTTCTTGTGTACTTTTCAGAGCTTTTGACATTTTTTGGGAAATATCACTAGTTAAAATTTGACAGAAGAAAGCCACTGCAATTTAGTGCCTGGGGAATATCCCACTATCCCAGATGGAGGATGGTTCATTTGCTATGGTTGTTTTATAGCTCACCAAGGAAGCCTGATTGATAGAACACAAGTGGTTCAAAGAGGACTTAGTTTCAGCAAGTTTATCTTCCAGCTAGGTAGTACTCCTTGTTTCCCTGTGAAGCAGTAATAAATCTTGCAAGTTGGCATTCCAATAGAGAGACATTATACAGATTTTTCTTTGAACTGTGTTAACTAATGTGACATTCCATCCCAAGCAGATTGATGGAAATGAACATGAGTTATGCATGGGATGCATTTTATTCATATTTAATAGAGAAATTCTTGCATGTGTTTTTAAGTTAGGCCAAAATAACTAAGTAATTTCTTTCCACAATGTCACTCAACAAAAGGTTTGCCAGATTACAAAAGTAACTTTTATTGCCACCCTGATTATACACATTACAAACAACATGCAATGTAAATAGATTTGGATTCCATAAAACTCTGCTCTATTTTTACCTCTAAGGGAGACCAACATACTCTAAGCTGTCTGTTCAGTTTCTTAAAAGCTTAGCTCCATGCTTAGAATTCTGCTCTACAAATAAGTATCCCTGCACCATCTTTACCAATATGTAAATCCTTAGGAGAAATATGTGTGGATTGTGCACTTGACTAAAGACACGATATGTCTAGTTTCATACTATACATTTGGTATGCCTGATTTTAAATCAATATCAAGAAGAAAAAGGTTGGAGAAGGAACACAAGTACTTGGTGCAATGGGTGACTTTGCCTTAACACTGACTTCCGTTAAGTTTGTTGGTTACTGTTTGGAAATGAGAGAACTTAATTCAGAGGTATGTAGTTTATTTTGTGAGATCCTGAGCTTCTTTTTACTGGAATAACTTGTTGTTTTTAAAGAAGTGAAATAACAAAATGGCATTTAATTATACCATACTTCAGAAAGTGCTTTTATTTTTTTTGCTTTAACTGAAGAGTCTTTCAGCCTCTATCCAAGTGAAGTACAACACTTATATTTGGAGTGTAAGCAGTCAGTGTGACTTCCTCAATATATCTGTTAAGGAATTGGTTAAGAAGTAAGAAAAGAGGACCATATTCAGTTAAACATGGCAGCATTTTGGAAAGAGATTAGCCCACTATTCTTTCAGGATAGAAAAGATAAAAGATGAAAACCTGTGTTTAAAAGTACCTGGAGTGTAAGTTAGTAGTGTTGTAGTATGGCTTAGCTCATTGTTTTAATTTAATTCATGATTAATTTTGAAGATTTCAGTGAATATTTTAATTAGCACGTGTCCAATATCCAATCCTGTGGCAACTGAATGAAGCTTTCTTCCACAATTTCATTTGGGATGAAAAAGACAGGTTTACTGTTTCAGTATTTCACCATCTTGTATGTGGAATATTTCCTTTAGGGACAAATTCAAAAGAGGGACAGAAAATAAATTAAGGTTTTATTTTATCATTCCAAAAATTAGTTAGTTCAGCTACGTATCTTTTTGCTTTGTAAATTCTTTAATTTGTTTGGAAAGTTTGAAAATTTTTAAAATAAATCAGAACATTAAGATTAAAAGTGCTTTATTTGACCTAGAAGACTTTGTTCAACCTTTACCTTTGATAAATAGCACAAATCCCAAACAAAATACCTTCAACAGGCAACAGCAAATTAATTTTTAATTAATCTATCTGAAATACTAATGACTTGGGAAAGTGGGATGTAGTTCTACATATAGAATTTGTAAAGTGCTCATTTGGTTTCTATTCTCACACAAAAGTATGAAAATTTTATGGTAGTGTATCAGCCCCTCCCAAGTAGGTAGGCGTTTGGGGAATTTTTCTTTTTTTTTTTTTTTTTTTTTTTTTTTTTTTTTTTTTTTGTGTGTTTTTTTGGTTATTTAGTAAGAGAGAATTGACTAAATTTAAAAGTAATTACATTTCTGTGTTTCTGAAATGACTGGTCTGGCTGATTCTCATGGAAAATTATTTCTGTGATTCATGTACATTTTATGATTATTCATGATTTCCTGCATAATTTCCAACTCTCTTTGTGACTCCACACAAAAAAAAAAAGTAGCATAAATAAAACAGCATGATAAAATCACTGCTTTGTGTGTGTGTTCAGTTCATTCTATTTGTGACATTGGGCTGAGATACAGGATTTTTTTTTCCAAAAGGAAAAGTGCCATCTACTGAATCACCAAAACAAAATTTTGCAGCATCTTGAGAGATTTTCCTGAGAGATGTCCTTTCCAATTAATGATCAGGCCAAGCCTTACTCAACTTGTGAGCTTTAATGAGATCACAGCTGGCAATGGTATGGTTGAGTGCCACATTACTTCACTAAGTATTCATTTAATGTGTGTCTTGGTTTTTGTTTGGGTGCTTTTTTTTCTGGGTTAAAGAGCATTAGTGGAAAATCAGTGAACTGTGTTTTGAAGGTCTTAGGCTTTTACTTCAAAACTACTTTCCCCCCCAAGATTTCTGGGGAGACTTCTTGTGGATCCTCTGCATCTGGCCTACAGAGGTCAGTCTTCCAGAAAGGAGTTACTCCTCTTTTCCCTGATTAGCCTCTTCAGGTTTGCTGAAGGTACAGACCAAAAGATTTCAAAAAGAATAAACTGATAACACGCTGATAAATAACATTTATTTGCAGAGAAAGAAGCAGAAAAATGGAACAACTGGTAGATAACTTTTCTTTGAGACACTACCGATTAGTTAACTGAGATGTGGTTTAGCAAGGTATAGCACATCTTTTGAAGACATAAAATTGCTTTCAAGACCAGTAGGGCAATGAACTTTACTCAGGACTTAGAAAAGCTGTCAGTATTTTTCAGGGATAAGCAGTAGATACTTGGATGAATACAAAATATCAGCCACTATATAATCCTGCACAGCGCTTAGAAGAATGTCACTGCAAAAATGGAGGGATTGGTGAAGTGGACACGATTCGTACCTTCAAAAGTCTGGGAAGTCTCTAAACATAGTCATCGGATTAAGGAAATTTGATAACCACAGGATTATGAGTAAAGTCTTGTCATGACTTAAAACTAACTGGTGAGATACAACAAGAATAAATTTTCCCTTTTTAAAATAAAAATATTTAGCAGTGAGAGGTGACAAGGCTTTATACAGAGGTAATATAAAAGTAACTAATTGTCTAGGAAAAATGTGTAATCATGAATACTCAATTAGGCGAGACAAAATTTAGGCAGTCTGTAGCAAATCTGGTAGCAATTTTGCAACAAAGTTGATGATTTGGCAGCCAAAAGGCCCAGCCATATCCTAGGGTGCACCAAGCACTGCACTGCAGCTGGGCGAGGCGGGGGATTGTCCTGCTCTACTTTGCATTGGTGCAGCCTCACCTCGAGCACTGTGTGCAGTTTTGAGTGCCACAGCACATTAAGGATATAAAGCTACCAGAAAGAGTCCAGAGAAGGGTCACAAAGTTGGTGAAGGGTTTAGAGGGGAAGCCGTATGAGGAGCGGCTAAAGTCACTAGGTTTGTTCAGCCTGGAGAAGAGGAGGCTGAGGGCAGAGCTCATGGCGGGCTGCAGCTTCCTCACAAGGGGAGGAGGAGGAGGGGCAGGCGCTGATCTCTGCTCTCTGGTGACCGATGACAGGACCCGAGGGAATGGCAGGAAGATGTGCCAGGGGAGGTTTAGGTTGGCTATTAGGGAACGGCTCTTCCCCCAGCGGGGGGGGGAGCCATGGCACAGGCTCCCCAGGGAGGCAGTCATGGCACCAAGCCTGACGCTGTTCAAGCAGCACTTGGACAATGCCCTCAGAGACATGGTGTGAATTTGGGGTTGTCCTGTGCAGGGACAGGAGTTGGACTTGATGATCCTTGTGGGTCCCTTCCCACTCAGGGCATTCTATGATTCTACGATTTCTATTGAAATGTAGTAGAAACTGTCCCTTACCTATTTCAGCCATTTTATGTATAGGTATGTACAGTATACTGTTTTACAGTGTCCTTAACTTTTGTCAGAAAATAGACGTTTTTCTCTAATTATAAACTGGATATGTTCTAGCTTCTGCATGGATAATTTCACTGATAGATTTTCATAAATGTTTTCTCTTTTTTCTCTATGTACTCTTTTGAGGTATAGTATTCAAATATATTCATTAAAACTTACTCAATAACTTGTGGGCTGATTTTTTCCTAATTTAGTGGTGACTGCAGTTTGGAAATACAGACTGTATTACTTAGCTAGCTTCAAAAATCATACGATGTTGTTACTCATACAGAAACAGTTAAGCAAAAATAACCAGCAGGAATGCTTTTAAAAGTCAGTATTGGAAGAGCTTTTGCTTTAGTGAGATGAAAAAACAATCTACCATGAGACTTGAGGAAAGTCAAGAGGAAAGACATGGGCTCTTTTTGAACACAGCCTTCTTGAAATTCTTTAAAAGGTCTGTGAGACACTCGAGGAAGAACAAAATCCGATATATGCCCACTAACAAATTATTTCAGCCAAACACCACAGGTTTTATAGTGGTAAAAATCGGAAAGATAATTACACCTAACCTAAGACAGTAAGAGGTGCTGTCAGCCCTGTCTATTCATATCCCAGTCCTACACCCTTTCCCAGAGACAAATTGTTCATCACCGAGTGAGGTTTTTACCATGTGCAGACACTGCTTTGGGCAAGGTTTTTCTTTTCCCCTCCTGCTTTAGCTAGGTTAAAACATCTCAGGCTGCCAAAATCCCAGAAGCATTTACAGCATCAAAGTCAGTTGTGACCATGCAGGGCAATCTTCAAAGTGGGGCTTGGCTACATACATGCCCTCTTCTTGCTGTTCATAGCTAGTGGGAGGTAGAAATACCTAAAACAATTCCTTTTACCTGAACGTGCCATCTTTTGCAGTAAGGTGCAAAACCACCAGAGGTGAGTGCTATCTAGCATTCTCCTCCTTTTGCCCCACAGATCAATCTCTGAATAATGCTAGGGAAAGTGTGTGTTCAAAAGCAGCACTGGCCTCCACTTCAGAGAAAGAGCCAGGTAGCACGTTGGTAGAAGCTCTTCTTGCTCATGCACATTTCCATTTCTATCAGATGAGATGCACAACCTTTACTTCCCGACTAGAATAGGGTATACTGATCACTGTGTGCTTGTGGGGCAGTACATAGGGGTGGGCAGAGACATGTCAGTGCCTTTTACCGATTTGGTGGCATTTACAAAACACCGTCCTCCATGTAGCCTCCTTACAGCAGCGAAGTCCAAAACGAGCAAGCTGCGCCCCACAGGAGGGAGGATGGTTACTTTAGAGTGCAGAGGTGCGTGAGCGTCACCTCCCAATTATGACTTTTTTCACCAGAAACAGTCACTGTTGTCGTCTCCTTCGACGGGAATTTTGCAATGTGACAGCGACTAAAAATGCCTCCTTTTTGGGGGGGCTGTTTTGGCGGGTAAACCTCTTTCTCCGGCAGAGCTGGTGCAACCAGCCCCCGCGCCCGGGGACCACCGGAGGGGTGCCCCTGCGTGCCCCAGCGCCGTGCACTCGCCCCCGCCGGCGGTCGGACGGGGACCGGGGGGAGGGGGGGTGCAGTGCCCCCCTTCCGGAGGAGTCGCCCTGCCCCCCCCGCCCCCCGGGGAGCGCGGGCGATGCCGCGGGCGGCGGGCGCTCCTCCCCCGGCCCCTGTCCCCGCCGGCGGCGGAGCGGGAGCGGGAGCGGGAGCGGGAGCCGGG
>VZTV01068738.1:1469-16957 GCA_013400875.1 Anhinga rufa
GAAGAAAATTAACTCTATCCCAGCTGAAACCAGGACAGTTGGTGAAGGCTCGGTGGTGCGGAGCGCTCAGAGGGGGAGCGCACGAGGAGTAAGCAACACCGGCAGTGAGACGGTGACATTATCTGTGCAGGAACCAGGACAAACCTCCTTCTGCGCCAGGCGCTGCACAGAAACGCCCGCGAGCGGGTGGCAGCATTGGGCCCTTCAGGGACGCTGGTTTCTGGTGCCCAGGCAGCAGGCACAGGTTTTCTACCTCCCTCTCCAACGTCCGTGAGCATCAGACAACGTGAGCCACCACCACGAACCTCCGCTGGACAAATCGGCAACAGACAAGCAGCTTGGGTCGCTTGGGATGGGACGGGTTGCCTCGTTGGCGGCTGGAGGTTGGCTTGGAGGACTCGAGCGATACCTGTATGGACCTATCTGCGAGTAGAAACGTCAAGGCTGGCCAGGATGGAGGATGAGTAGGAAGGTCTGGCTGTGGAAGCAGCAGAAGGCAGAAGAGAAGGCAAAACGGTTGGTGGTGATACGCCGTGGTGGGCAGGTCCTCAAGCTCTTGGCTCGTGTCTACCAGCAGCTACATGGGACACCAGGGTTGAGAGACAACAGCCAGAGAGTGAATCCTCGTAACTCACAGAGAAGGGGGACAGGATGGAGTGAAAAATCACCCACAGCTCCTAAGAGGTACAAAATGGCACATCCAAACCCGATACATGGTCGGAAACCTAAGAAAAAGCGCGTGTCGCGGCAGCTGTGAGTTTGGGAGGGGGGTGATGGTGTGACGGTCAGAGCAATATCAACTTTATTTAAAAACAAAACGCCTTCCTTTCCTGTAAGGTCTCCCGACGAGCTCTGACAGCGTTGCAACGTTATTTCCTACCTACCCAGACGCTTCTACTTCCCTGACTGTATCTCAGCCGCATCCTACAAGACGAAGGCGCTAGGTCTTCTCCTCCATGGCTGCAGGACCAGGAGTGTTTGCAGGGCCCCCAACAAGCGTCGGTGCCGAGGGTGGAAGAGTTGGAGTAACAGGACAGCGCCGAAGCCGTGCGCCGGCTGCCGGGCTCCGCTCCAAGTTGCCTTCAGCGCCGTGTGGCACGGAGCCCGGCTCCTGGGCTTCCTCCCTGGGGATCAGGCGCCCGCACCGTCTCTCCATGCGAGACGTCTGCCAGGAACGCGACGGTTGGGGGGGTTTCGCACACGCGCAGTCTAGCGCTGCCGAGCTCTTCCCGGCGTTTTTGCAGCACGCTGCCGTGGACGCAAAGGTGTCCTGACCCCTTGCTCCTACCTTGCAGCAAGTAAGCAGCAGCAAAACCAGCGAGAAAGACAAGAAGGGCCCTTCCCCAGGCTAATTTTGCAGGCGTAAAGCTGAATCCACGTTCCTTTTCTAACGTCCTTTTGTACCCGATCATCTGCGATGACAACAGCCAGTTTGTTTCTGTGCCTTTTTTTTTTTTTAATTGCCTGAGGGGTGGATTTAAAAGGGTAAATAAAAGGCAGTGCTGGAGATGTGCCATTACGTCTCGCTTTTAGATGAGAGCACAGTGCCCGAGCTCCCTGTCCCACACGGCCAGGCCCTCTGCTACCGTCCAGAAGCCTTCAGAAACCATAAAGCACCTTCAAAATAATGCAAATTCCCTTCTGTGTTTTCAAGGTGTTTGCCTCGGCCAGGAAAGGCAGACATTTGAAAACACTCTCACTCGTGTTTTCTCATAAAAGCTTAGACTCACAAGCCATCTGAGCTCGTGAGCAGGGATATTAGGAGGAAACAGCTATTTCACGGTTTAGCTAAAATCGTGCAAAGCGGGAATGAAGCGGCCTCTCACATTTACCAGGCTGCAGTATTGCTGTGTGGAGGCCAGGGCTGGGTTTATAGAAGCAAACAGGATCTTCAGAGGAATAAAGCCGCTTCCTCACCTGCCCTGGGGCTGATACAGTTCCGTCACCGTTAGCGCCTCCCAGCATTAATTTGTTTTTCCTCCCTGGTGGAGGAGAATCTCCTTCACAGATGGAGAAACAAGACGGGAAGACTGGCAAAAAGCAGGTCTTTGCAGGCACGTTTGAAAGAGGCTTAAGATGCTACCGAGCCCTCCTCCTCCTCCTGCAAGCTCTCAGTCCCCTCTCATAGCCCCCCAAATGATTTTTGTGACCGCGCCGCCTCTCCTCCTGCAACGCGAGCCGGCAGAGGGGAGGAGGCCCTAACCCTGCTGTAAAGGATGCTTAACTCAAGGGGAGCTCTGGCTCAGGATCCTCACGGCAAATTCTGCTCCAGGGACCCCAGGGTGGGACTTTCTCACTCAAACAGAGCTCAGCATCGTATTAAACCCACCCGGGAGCACCCGGGTCATGCATTAAACCACGCCGTGAGCACCACGGCTCGGGCAGAGCAAAACCTAGCTCGCTCACTCAGTTATAGGCCCGAGTTATAGGCCTGTCTGATTTTTAGCAGTTAGGCCAAAACCGCAGAATCCCGTTGTCTTTTACGTCTTAACATTACATATAGACGGGGGCGTGCCATGTTTCTATGCAAAACCAAATTTATAATTCCAGATGGATACAAATAAACCAAACAGCTACAGTAGTTCTTACCTTTATATGTACTCCAGGCTGTTAGAGACTTACTGGCTACATTAAATACTAAACCATTTCCCTGCGCAATTCAAAGCACGGGATTTTTTTTTTTTTAAAGTTCATTGGTGGTCAGAAGCGTCAAGCTAGGCTGCCTGGAATAACAAATACCTCTTTTTTTTTTTCAGTCTGATCCAAAGACCCCTGATGTCACTGCAAGGCTGAGGTCTTTGTATTGATTTCAGCAGGCTTTGGGATCAGGCTTGGGCCACAAAAAGGAGGTAAGAGGTTGATGCAGCTTGAAGACTCCCTGCATTTCTCCTCTGCAGCTCAAACCTGATGAAGGAAGAGTCACCAAGGGCTCACTCACACTCGGCCTCTCTCAGGCTATCAAAAGAGGTGACCACTTAAAGCGACTTAAGACATTAGTGGAGAGCAGGTCCATTAAGGGCTATAAAAAAATCAACGATCTAGGTCTATCTTCTCCTTCAGGACGTCCACTGTATGGAAACATCGCAGCAAGACCTAGGCCGGCTCTGGGTAGTTCAAGCCATGCAGGTGCCCAGAGGTCATCTAGCAGTGGCCCATGAGGCACCTTCCTTGGATGGTCACACTTCAGGGAGCTGCGGCCTCAGCTGTTCGGGCGTGCTGGGCGCTGCACGAGAAGAGGTGAAGTTCAGGCCTGAAATTTGGAAGAAGAGCAGCCATGAATTTACAAGGATGGGATCAGTACAGGGATGCGACAGCCCAGACTCATTATGTTTATTATCTTTTTGAGATAATCCTATTTAAAATATGTTTTCTCCTAAACTTATTTCCCAAATGTCAAGCTTGGTTTCTCTGCTCAATCCTTGGGCAAAAATTCTGTCATTTTAAACAGGTGGTTGCCTAAATCTGAATAGTCGTTAAGCGATAACTAACGTACCGGGCTGAAATGAAACAGGCTTCTCTTTTCCCCGTTTTGTCTCACGTGCTGACATCCATTTCCTGGAAAACCTGGATGACATCCGGCTTCTTCGCGAGCTGCCGTGCCAGCGTGCCCGTGCCATCTGGGGCATCCTGCAGCCCGGCGTGGAGCAGGATCCGTGCGGCGGCTGCCTGCTGCCCAGCACACGCCGCGTGCAGGGCTGTGGGGGAGACAAGATGCTGAGATTGCCCGGCAGGTTCAGCCTCAGCCTGAACATCAGATTCCCCAGGGAAGGAAACCGAGTCAGCAGAGGGAACACGTTGAGGGTGAAAAATGACCTTTCCCAGTTGCAACACCAAGCCAAGCAGCTCTGTGATGGTGCAGCAGGGCTCAGCTGCGGCAGCCGTGCATGACTATATCAGCGATGGGATGACTAAACCTGCCCAAGCAGGGGACACGTCCACTTCCACACCCAACCGCGCTGGTAGAAGAACGATCAGCCTGGCTTACCCCAGCTATTACCCCTGTCTTTCCCTCACAGGTTACTAGTCCCTCTGATCCATCAAGCGGTACTAATCTGGCTGAGCCAAAGCTAGCCAGGTTTGCAAACATATTGGGAGTAATTTAGGCCAACTTGGTTCATTTTGGCTGAATCGTGGGCAGGGGATGCCCATGGCAGGAGGGGGAGGCTGTGGGACAGAGCGGGCAGAGCAGAAGGCCTCCAGACTTCTTCCTGCTCTGTGTTTGGGGTGGATTTAATAATGACGTGCAAGAGAGGGGCTTGAAACTACTCTGGATGTGACCGGGGCCCTTTACAGGCTGGGGCTCCCTGCCAGCTCACTCCAGGGACGGGAGTAAATCAGAAAGGTTTCCATGCACTGCGTGCAGCCAAGAGCATCCCACAGGAAGAGGCTGAAATACCCTGACCCAAGCTCCAGCTCATCCCACAGACCCCTCCGACAGCTGGCATGCTGATCCAGCACAGCTCCAGCAGTTAGGCTGTCCTGTTACACCTGGCTTGTGCAGCAGGGTGAGCCAGTCGTCTTCTAGCCTAATCCTGCACAGGGGTGAGCATCTTTTATGCTGAGGGTTGTTAGCTCCTGCTGTAGGCTGATGTTGACCGCAAGAGGCATCCTGATCCCCATGGATAATCCACGCAGGGCACTTAGCAGGAGCAGAGTCTGGGTGAGAAGCTCCTCAGGACGCAGCGACACTAACACAGCAAAGGTGCCGGGGAACGGGGCAGCCGACGGGCATGAGGAGCCACCACAAACACCCACAGGGTTGGATGAGTTCAGCAGAGCTCAAATTTACTCACTGAGGGGGTGGAGGGGGACATGAAGAGGTACAAGACTAGTCATACTCGCTGCTGAAGCGTGTTATTAAGCAAACCTGAAGACTGGGTAAGTTGCCAATTTTGGCAATGGCTGAAACCATTTCTATACACTTTTTTTTGCGAGAGAGATGCTGATGCAAGAGATGCCTCATACTCTCACGCTGGGAATGCCAACTCACTGGCATTACTATAGCAACTATATTTACGTTCAAGCTCTCCGTTATTTGCTCATAAGCCATTCCTAGGCAGTTTGCTAAGGAATCGAGGCTTAAGACTTTGTGCAATGGTTGTATTTGCCTGCCCACCCTAACCATTTTGAATTGGCTAATTTCAACCAAATTTGATGGTGAGGTTGCGGTATCAAAGATACTAAGGCTCCTGAAAGTTTCATGCAAAATAGTCAGCTGGGTAAAGAGAAACACCAATTAGCATCTCTGTTCTTTCCCCAAGGCAAAGGCCCCAGTGCAGGCTCAACCACGCCATTAAATATCAGGAAATCCAGCAGGAAGAGAGCCAGTGAATGAAAGCTGCAGGAAAACCCCACACTTGCATACGTGCATCTGGCATCTCCTTGCACGCTCGGCTGAGCAGACACAGGGGGGGCTGCTTTGGAGGCTGGGCTCCTGTTACTAAAGCGCACTCTTGCTGTCATACAGAGGGTGAATAAATAGCTCGGCAGCCTTACCAGAGCGGCTCTTCCCATCCTTTGCGTGGACATCAGCACCAAGGGACAGCAGAGTCTGGATGGTGTGCACGTGTCCTTCCTGCAGAGGTGAGCACAGGCACACGGATTATTTATTCAGAACCAGCTCTGCACCATTTCTCACCTTTGCATTTAGCAGAAATAACAGAGGCCTGAAAAAAAAACGAGGCCGCAAGTGATCTGTTCCTAACTGCATACGGCACCTGGAAGGGCACAGAGGCAGATCCACTCTGCCATGGTCAAATCTGGGGCTACCAGGAGCTGCTCCAGGCTCCAGAGGACCTCACAGCGGCTGGAAATCAGGGTCGGCTGCCTGTGGCAGTGCAGATCAGGTCCCTTAGTGAGGGAATGCCCGGGCACAGCAGACATGCTGCCGTTACCCTGCAGGAATTGAGCACAGAGATGCCACCACGCACCTTCTCCAGCCCTCCCGCTGGCAGCCGATGAGAGGAGTCAGAGCTTGGCCCATGGTCAGCGTGTCTGCACGCCTCGCGTGCCCCTGGCACCAATTTCAACCCAGAGGCTGAAAAAGCAGCAAGAGGCATCCCAGGAGGATAATTCTCTCTGTGAACACTTAACACAGTGTTTTAAAATCAGAAGTGTTCAGTTAAGACCAATAATGCTTTAAAAATCAGACTACAGCACTGAGGTGTCTCTGGTGGTGGTGGTACAGCCGAAGACTGAGAGCGGCACCTCAGCAGGGCAGGTCTGATAGACACACAACCCAGCCCAGATCCAGGCAGGTGGATCTGCTTTTAGACAACTGAAGATCCCATCTGATCTTCCTGATCATGGTCAATAGATCCACCTTGCACAGCCGAGACCTTGAAGCGTGAGGAATTTGGAGGACGGTCTCCCAGCGCAGCTTTGCTTTCGCCAGCGGCAGCAGAGGAGTTACTGCACAAATGACCTCTGGCTTATTACCGGGTGACACAACCTAAAGGTGTTTCTTAATAGCAAATTAGCACACTAATTTGTCAACCGATCTTGCCTTTTCCTCTCCAGTCCTCACCTCCAATCAACTAACTTAATTAAATTGCTTTTAACTTCAGCTGGCCACAGAGCTACAGAATCCCTGACTTTCACAATTGGCAGCTGGCTGTTTGTTGAAAGGGCTAAGTGTCAGCAAAAAGCTGTGTCTTTTCCCACACTGTAAATCCACCTCAAGTACCATGGGGATCTAGAGTTGCTCTTACTGAGGCGTATTTCAGCTTAGAGAGCAGAACCTGTTGCTGATGCGGACTGTTGCACATCTGCCTGCAGTACCCTCAGGCACTGGCATTTCCTAATGGATTACTCCGGTATTTGTAATGCCCTGTGAGAAGACACAGAATGCCACGCTTACACACCGTCATGACCCATAGTGTCCTCCATCTTCCTTCTGCCGGTAGACAATTTTAAACGCTGCAGGGGAAAATGCAATACGGCCCCCACACCCCTCCTCTCTGCACAAGCTCCTCCATAAATAAATCCTCTCTCCCTAAATAACACGCCTGATTTTGTAATTACTTCTTCGATGCAATGAATTAGTCTTTGTCGTGCGGCATGAGAAAGGAAGGCCATTATTTTTATCCCCACCACCCACTCTTTTCTCCCATTATCGTACGACTCAGTAGCATCTTCCCCCCCCCGCTCAAGGCTCCTACTTCCCTGCTGCACGAACACCCCCTCTCAGTGGCAGAGACAGCAAGCCAGGAACTGCTTTAGCTGCCACAGCCTTGGCAGCAAATTGAGTTGAAAGCATAATTTGATTTTCATGTATTTATAAATGCAAAGTAATAAGAAAAGAAGAAAAAAAAACCCACCAGCCAAACAAATGATGCTGTAAACATAAAGTGACACTGAGCCTCAGGAACGAAGAGAAGCCCATCAAATCGCTCCCCAATCAGCCACTCGCCAAGACAGAGCTGGGATCTTCTCCAAGGCACATTATACTCCCCAATAGCCTTGCTGTTAAACGTACCCTTGGCAACCAAAAGGGCTTTCAACATGGTTTCTCAGAGCATGAAGAGGGGAAGCTGGGAGAAAGGCCTCCTTTGTGGGAGCCAGCAAATGCCACGGCTGGGTCCTGCTGGAGGAGAATACTGTTGCCAGCACTCCCAGTAAGTGTCATTGATGCTTTTGTAGGAGAGGGGCACTGGGATGCTGCTTCGTTCCCACTACAAGTCTAGACCAGGCTCTGAGTGCTGCATGTTAAAGCTCATGAGGTTTAACATGCAGGAATCTGAGCAGGGACCTTCCCTTGCTGCCAGCTGCCAGCATGCTGCACGCTGTGGTGCGACAGCACCAGGCAGAAGGGAGGCAGCAGGGCCCCAGGAGGGATCCTGGTCAGCAGTGAGGATTTTTGGATCTGCTCTGTGTTCCCAGGAAGCGTTGCAGGACCCACAGCCCACCGGGCTCCCGCTTCCCACACAGGCATGAGATGGGAGGAGGAGAAAGCTCAAACGACTCTTGCTGCCTGGAATTCAAAACAGCTCCTGTGCGAAGGACACTGATAAGCACCCCGGAGCTCCCTCCACCTTTCCACCTCTCCTTTCTCACATCTGGCCATGGGAAGGCCAAAATCCAGCCTACTGGGACAAACAGGTGCTGTTCCACAGCACATCAGCCATCTTCTGGACCTGGGAGTGCTGGTGGGCAGCCAGTGACCCTGAGCCAGCGCTGGGCTCTCGGGGCCAAGAAGGGCAGCGGTGTCCTGGGCTGCATGAACAGGAGTGTGGGCAGCAGGGCGAGGGAGGCCATCCTGCCCCTCTGCTCTGCCCTGGGGAGGCCGCAGCTGGGGTGCTGTGTCCAGTGCTGGGCCCCCAGTGCCAGAAGGACAGGGAGCTGCTGGAGCAAGGCCAGCGCAGAGCCACAAGGATGCTCAGGGGATGGAGCATCTCCCTGGGGAGGAAAGGCTGAGAGACCTGGGCTTGTTCAGCCTGGAGAAGAGAAGGCTGAGGGGGATCTCCTCAGTGCTGATCAGGATCTGAAGGGCGGGTGTCAGGAGGGTGGGACTGGGCTCTTCTCAGCGGTGCCCGACGACAGGACAAGGGGCACCGGGCACAAGCTGGAACACGGGAAGTTCCACTGAAATCTGAGGCAAAACCCCTTTGCTGTGCGGGTGCCAGAGCAGCGGCCCAGGCTGCCCAGAGAGGCTGTGGAGTCTCCTTCCCTGGAGCCATTCACACCCCGCCTGGACGCGGTCCTGTGCCCCCTGCTCTGGGGGTGCTGCTCACGCAGGGGGGCTGGACGAGGGGATCTCTCGAGGTCCCTTCCAACCCCTACTATCCTGTGATTCTCTGATTCTGTAAATCCTCCATCAGTGGCAAACACCTAAAACAGGCTGTTTCAGATGCCTGCCTGTAGCACAGCAACTGGCAAAGACTTTGTAGAGGAAGCCTGGGAACGGGAACAAACCTTGGCTGCGTAGTGCAGTGCTGTGAGTTGGAGGGCTGTCACTCTCTCGTTGACATCGACACCCAGCTCAGAGACAAGGAACTGGATGGCTTCATCCTGGGCTGTGACAGCTGCCCGGTGCAGCGACTGAGCGCCTAGTGCATCCACGGCTGTAGGACAGGCCTGGAATAGGGGAGGAGGGAAAGGGAAAGCAATGAACAGCCTGGCCAAACCTTCAAAGACAATCATTAGCCCAAGCAGAATCACGTCTGCCTGCCACAGCCACGGTGATGGCAATGAACACGTGGGATGTTGCCAGCAGGACCGGTACAGTTGGTAGCACCATGATTTGCAGACCAGAGCCAGCTCTCTGCTGAGCTTGTTAAGTGATAAGCAAAACTAGTGCCAAAAAAAAAGAACCAAGGCTCCCTCTCTCTTCAATTTGAACATATATGATGGGTTTCAACTCTTTAAAACAGCAAGAACCAACCCATGTCCAACCTGTGTGCTGGTAGAGAAGAACTTGGACACAGGCAGAGGGAGGGAGATGGGTGGATTAGCTCACGAGATCTCTCTCTGAGTCTCCAAACATGAACCGCAAAGATGTAAAATCAAGAAGGGGTAATAGAGGTAATACACAGTGCACTCATCTTAAAGGATATAATCCAGCCTCTTGAACTCTAGTGGGCATGACTCATGGTTTATAAAACCTAGAAGGTAGTAACACTGCTATTAGCGTTTCTGCTGCTGCTTCATGGCAGTAAGCCAGGGCACCTCAACAAGGAAATCAAATCAACTATTCCATCTTCATTACCTGAAATGTGAGACTGAAAACATAAGCAAACTTCACAAATGTTTTATCCTGTAAGGGCCAGATGAGCAAAACCAAACACATGAACGTCTCCTGAAGTCAACAAGTATCTATGCACTCAAACACAACCTGGGCATCAAACCATCTCTGCTGGGTGAGGCTACATGTTACAGCTGAGTAAGTCCAAAGCCTGTGATCTTGAAATGTGTGGTATCACCTTCCCCAATGCACTCCGTGCCACACTGCGGGCTCAGCTGGCCAATTCAACCGGCCAGCGCGGCATAGATACACTGGTTTTGCCATGCTAGCTTTCTGCCAGGCCAGTGAGGTGCACCAATTTGGCATGGTGTCCAACAAAGAGCAGAGCTGGTGCAGGGGAGAGGCAAAGTGAGGGCAAAGTAGGTGAGAAGGGAGGCACAACCCCACCTCTGTGAGAATCAGCCATTAGGCGGGCTCCAACCATCTCGCATCAGTTCAGCAGTCAATAAATAATGCAGCGGTCCGGTTGCTGCTACGCACAATTGGCTCTAACGACATCCCTGTTATGCCTTGTATGCTGGAGGAAATCGGAGATTACTGGGAGACAACACGGGAGCAGCAGCTGCCACAGGAGAGGGGGGCCAGAGATGAGCTGCTGCCTGCACAGCCAGACACCTCCGTGTTTTCCACCCTCAGCGCTGCCACAAGAGCTTCCACGCTGAGCCCTGACACTCCCGAGTGCTGCTCTTGGCCTTGACACAGCTGCTCCTGCAGCACTGGGCAAGTCCTGTCCCCTCCTGCCACCACCTTGTCTCTCCATCCCCCTTCACCAGCTATGGGGACACATCACTGCCCCAGGGTGAGATCTTCACCATGAGCTGAATCCTGGTGGCCTTAATCGGCACAATCTTGCTTATCTCCAGGGGGAATTTGCCTTCTTTCGCGATTCACTTCTCTACAATTTGGGAATTTGCTTCTTTACAATACGGTTATGGTGAACGCATGGATTGCCTGTCCTGGCAGTTCTAGGTCAGGTCCTGGAGGAGGGAGGTGAGGTTTTTGGCACCTACCTGGTGTTTCTCCAGGAGCAGCCGGGCAATGTTGACATGCCCATTCTGGATAGCATCCATAAAGGGAGTGACTCCACATTTGTCTCTGCTGTCAGGTTTGTACTGGCACCTGGGAGAGAAGACAAAAGCCAGGATAGAGTTGTTGGCCACTCTAAAATCCTGACTACACCAGTTGCTTTGCATTCGTGGGCAGGAGACTATCAGCAGATGGGATTGGAAATGGCAGATATAAAGCCTGCTTGTAAACCTGTCTTGGTGCTTTATGGCCTGGGGTATGGTCCGCTGGGGTTTTTTGGGTCAGAGATCTGGTACTCAGCCAGTGCAGCTTGCTCGGGGCTGCAGAAAAGCCAGGGCTCTACAGATCATTTACATTTCCCTTGCCCCCCAAACAGAGGGTCTCTAGAAGGGGTAAGGTATGCACTGGCAGAGGGTGAAACCATATCCTCATATAACACCACCGCATACAAAAATCAAAGCCCACAGGTCTTGCTCAGGTTAAAGCTCCATTGAAATGAGAGAAGACTGAATTCAAATTGAAAGCCTGGCTCAAATCACAGGGCTATGTTTATGCTGGGCCAAGCGCAGACAGGAATTAACAAGGCTGGGACGAGTCGGCTAACAGGAGCTGTAGCTAGCAGCGGCTGTGATGCCCAGGGAAAGCTGCTCCAGCTCTGGCAGCGGGCAGCACTGGTTAGGAAGCTAACAGGGTCAGGATGACTGGGCACGGGCTGATTTAAAGCCACTTCACAGCAGTCTCCCAGGAGCCAGAGCCTGAAAATAAAGCCTGGAGGCTAAGTCCAGCCTGGAGGAGATATACCCAGAACCAAGCTCCCAGGAAACTGTTTTGTTGTTATCATATGGCCTCAGACACATGGGAGGTAACAGGAATGAATCAGCATGGAGAAAGAGCCGAGTTATATAACCGGGGTTTGTGTCATAACGAAGTCAGAACCCATCGGAGAGCATCCTTGTCTCAAAAGCCCCTAACCGGCTGTGAAAAACCCGGAGGAAACGGAGAGGGCCTTGGGTTCGCACGCAGGGCAGCTGTGCGACCCGGCTTCCCAAACGGCATAAACGCCCTTTGTGTCCAGGCGGCTGGAGCAAGCCTGGCAGCGGACGGGAGGCGGGGGAGAGCGGGGAGGCAGAGGCAGGGCCGGGAGGAAGCCTGCTTACCGCTCCAGGAGCAGCTCCACAACGTCAAAACAGCCATGCATTGCTGAGAGACAGAGAGAGAGAGAGAGAAGTGCAGGGTTAATTTATGTTTTCATGCCACCCTCTGCTTATGGTGACACATAATCAAGGTTTCTGACCCTTTTGGCTTACTCATGGTATGGGAAGGGGTTCCAAGAGGCTTAAAAAAAAAAAATCAAAAGCTTTGAATTTAATTAAAACATTGTCTCTGGATCTTAAGCCTCCCTTCCCCAATCCTATAGGAAAATACCAGATAAAACAGGAGAGGTAAATGGTACCTATATGCATATCTCTCTACCTGCATGAGATTCTACAGGCAATTAAGCTGACACAAAGGTCTTTTCTTGCAAGTATTTGTTAATCCCTGAAGTGAAATCTGTGAGAAGCAAAATGAACACAAAGCAGGGAGTTGGTGAAGAGCTGGATGGCGTTTCCACCCCTCCTCAGCCATGCAGGCTACCCGTCACTCCCATCTCATCATCCTAATGAAGCATCCTCAACCAGACAGCATCTCAAGAGGAAAAAACAACAGTGGGGGAGGATTTGAACATCACACGCTGGAATATTCTCTCTTTTTCTTTTTTTTTTTTTTTTTTTTTTAAAAGACATCGTATTACAGCAATGTAAGGGCAGCCTTGATCTGGCTTTTTTTTCTGCAGGTCATTTTGCAAAACAAATGAAACAGTCAAACCAAGCCTGGAGCTGCTACATCAGGGTATTTACTCTGTGGAATAGAAGAAGGGCCCCTGGCAAATATGTGTTACCAGCAATAACCTTCAGACGCAGCTGCACAATAGATGCTCTTTGAAAGCCCAGCGAGGGGTTCCCATCCTCCCAGATCTCGGCTGTTTGCTCCTGCTCCCTGCCCGTTTATCACCCCTTCACCTGAGCTGATGTAAATACAGGCAGAGCCATACTGTGAAAAAGGATTTTTGAAATGGAGGCTTTAAAAAAAAACAAGCTATGTGAAGAAAAACCACCACAAGCAACGTGATTATATCCTTCCACAGCAACAGAGACACAAGAAAGCTGCAGCACTCAGATCCACTGTTGCACTCCACTTCCTCTAATTACATCTCCCCGCTCTCTTTCCTTAGGCTACGGATATATGAAGCAGCAAAGCTTGAGGAATCAACCCAAACAAAAAATTGCATGGGAGGAGAAAATTACCCATCATCTATCCAGGGATAACCGTGCCGGGAAGCCAGCTGGACTGGTCACGGGTTAATGTGCTCATATCCACACCCTTGGGACATAAACTCATTGAGACGGCGGTTCATCTTGACATGATTTCCCCCAGCAGCTCCAGCATCGTCTCTGTCCCCCACCTCAGGAGCTGTGTCTGCGTAACTGGGCTACATGGCAGTGTGTGTGGGGATGCTGGCACCAGCACCCACCAAGCAGCACCCTGCAGCATCATCCTGGGTTAAAATTATGCTGGAGGTAAAGGTGGTTTAAGCAGCTCCAGCCCTTCCTGCTGCCCAGCTGCTCCCACACCAGCTGCTGCTCTACCAACGTGTGGTCCAGGGTCTAACTTGGATCAGTAAAATGACCAGAAATCAACCCAAATCATGGGTTGATGGCTTTGCCACAGGGAAAGTCAAATGTAGGAGGCAACACGGAGGTAGAGACACTATATGAAGCAGTGAGAACCATGTGCTGGATCCCACCATCACTGTCTGTACCTCTACATCCCAAGCGCTATGAGGCAGGGAGGAGACTTTCAGCTCAAGGTCAAAATCACCCCTTTTCCTTAGGACAGTCCTCACCCTGCTCCCAACCCTCTCCCAGATCCCAACCCAACATCCACCTCTCTGCAAGGAGAAGGCTGAGAGGGGGCTGAGAGACCAGCTTGACAGCCCAGACGCAGAAACAGAGACCCAGGATTGAGCAGGGGCAGGAGAATGTGCAAATAAATGAGGATTAGCCATTTCACATTCAGGCAACCTGCTCCTCGCTGCCCAGCCTGAAACATCAAACAACTCATCAGCTATTTTTCATTCCCAGGTCAAGCTCAGGGACTAAGGCGCAGCCAATGCCCCTGGGCTGGGACTGTCACTGCTGATGAGCATAGTGCGGTGGACAGGCGGCTGTTGAGGGCCAGAGAAGTAACAGGAATGACAGCCAAGGAGCAAGATACTCAACAGATTAATTACAGCACAGCAGGGGTCCCCTCACGATACCTCGGGTCTTTCCAGAGTGTCAATCCCTATTAAATTCTTTGGGAAATTAGTTTAGGTAGCTGCAGCTTCGAGCAGTGGCTCCCCACGCACATCTCTCCTGTGGAGACACTGCCAAACCCTGGGACACACAGCCTAATCCCCACGCAGGGATGGGGCACGTCTCAGATTCAGGTCAGCCACCACCCTCCAGCCCCGAGCCCGCCCCACAACGTCACCCTGACTTGGTGTCACACACCTCTCCCTTCACTCCCTCGCTCCCTTCATTGTCCGCTCCCACGGCATCTCCAGAGGGCAGAGTTAAGGGGATTTAAGCTATGGGAAGACCTGTGCTTTATTTGCACTGCCTAGCTTGCACGGGTCTGTGGGTAACCAGACCTGATACTCTGTAAGGGGCAATGAGACACGGCAGGACAAATTTAATTCCGCATTAACATATTTTGGGGCCATTCAACTTATTAAGGCTCAGAGGACTTAACTAAGACATATCCTCATGCATCGTTCATAAATTAAAATGAATCACTCCCCCATCTTAAGGATGAAAGAGTCAGAAAGCCAGAAACCAAATCCAAACTGCCTCTGGGTCACCGTTCAGCTAACTGTGTCCTTCTGCTCCCCGTCATGCCTACAGATGATATCTGTGGTTCATCAAACCAGTTCACACCCTTTATATGTCCTTTTAAATAAATGAAAAGGGCAGGGAAGAGGAATCTGACATGGTGGGCTCCAACCCAACATTAACTACAGCCCCTGCGTTTTCCCAGCAGAAACTATCCTTTTCCTGTGCAGAAAGGCATTCTGGATTTCTCACCACTCAACGCTACTTTCTTAAGAACAGCATAAGGATAACAAAACCTGTGATGCTTCTTCTGAAGGTTACATCTAGAGCCTCTATGGCTCTTCAGAATTGCCATAATGACCTAACCCAACAAGCACTCGGACAAAAATGGATCATTTCGAGATATGTCTCTTACAAAAACTGATGAGACTATAAACCACACATAAAAATGTCCATCAACCGGCAGATCCCAAAAGTTGCCTCTCAGCACCCCTGCCTGTTTTAGGACTTTTAAAATGCCAGGATATGCTTGGAGCTTTGCAGATTTTTCCCAATGCAATTCGCAGCTTTATACGCCAGCAAGGAAAAGTGTATTGCAATGTGTTCTGAGCAGTGGGAGCTTGGACATATCTGTCACAGGGAGGCAGAGATGGAGACAAACACCCTGGTCCAAGGAGGCCAGAGTCAGTGGGTGATCACAAGTGCTCCTGATGGGGATCCACCACTCCCAAAGGAACATAACTGGTAATAAATTCTCTGTTGGACCATGTAACCTCTCTGGTTGGAGGCCTGTAACTAGTGCTGGG
>VZTV01068739.1:0-22261 GCA_013400875.1 Anhinga rufa
CTTCTTCCATTTGAATTTTTCTAAAAGCTCTTTCTCATCCCTGCGGGTCTCCTGGCTCCTCTGCTTGACTTCTTCCTCACAGGGATGCACCGATCTTGAGCTTGGAGGAAGTGCTCCTTGACTATTGACCAGCTCTCTTGGACCCCAAGTGAACACAGCTATTGGTCCTGTACCTGCACAACACTGAACTTTCTGGATGTTACACTGAGGTTTGCTTAAGGTGTATGCTCTTAGATGTGTCCATAGGAACAAGCTCTTACAAGCAGTACATACAGGTGATACTGTTAAAGGCAGCACATACTAGTATCACAGTACACGCTCGCATTGTATAGCTGTCACTTAATGCTAAAATACAGGTATCTACAATTAAGGCCCAGGGTTAAATTCTGCCCAGATTCTGATGTCTCCTCCCTATGATCTCTTCCACAGTGGCCCACTTCAAGTCTTCATAAATCAATCATCCTAATTCCCTGAGGAGATGCAAGAGATAAACAGGTTTTTTACCATGTGAAATGGCCAGATGAGCCTTTGATTTGCTATTGACAACTCTTTTTTTGTTGTTGTTGTTGTTTCCAGGGCAGTTCGTTCAAAGGTTAAACAGTCCCAGTCCATGGAAATGGGATTACTGAAAACACCTGAACGAGATCAGGAGTCAGAAGATGAAATTTAGTATGAATATGGCTTGACTAGTTTACTGGCTCTACTGTTAGGCTAATTGATACCTCATTTCTAGATTTGTTTGCCATCTTATTAAATCTTTACTGCAACTTGCTATGCAAATATCATCCCCTGAGTACTGTCTACACCTGCACAGTTACATTTTTATTTGCAGAGGGTAAGCTTGGTATCTATTTGTGGTGGTTGCACTAGTACCTTGCTTATCACATGCTTCAAAGAAAACCAGACTAATATTAGACAGACTTGGATTGGATGAGGTGGCATGATGAAGTCTGTGTGTTTGCCTCATTAAAAGCTAAGCAAAATGTTTTCCAGATGCTGCTGAACAGGCTGTTAAGTTTCCATAATTAGGGTGTCCAAATAAGCGTGTTTGTTGCCCTGCAAGTAACTGCATAAATAACTGTGCAGACCTGGAAAACTGTAGAACAAGAGAAAAAAATCAGAGTCTTGCAGCTATCTTGTATAACACCTTCATTTCTCTGCTTCTGGCTTTATGTTGCATGGAAAGAACTACTCACTGCAAACCTATTCAGCCTTTCCTTGAAGAGTGTGTAGTATGTTCACTCCTGAGAAACACCACCAAGCTTTGTAGGAGGACACAAGAGGTGTATGATGATAAAAAGCCACTGCAGTTATTCTTTCTCATGCCTAGATAGTCCTGCCTCTCTGCTATCATTTGACTCTGAAAGGCAGTGAAATGACTCTGCTTTCCCTCCGTTCCTGGAGCAACTTCTTTTCCAGAAAGGCTGAGGGGTGTCCAGTGGGACAGCACCTGGCTGCAAAGCCAGTTTCTTTCCCAAAGTTATTTCCTTTCCTTCCGTGGAATTTGGTGGAATTTCAGTAGGGTTCATAGCAGACACATGCCTGGACCCAGAACTTGGGGCAGGAGCAGGTAATGCTGATCTGTGGGCAGGATAAAATGGATATGCATCCTTTCCCCTGTGCTACCCCGGCAAGCAGTGGGCAGCCTGTGCAGTGCTGCATGGTGAGCTGTGGGAAGGCAGATGCTGCCTCTACAGTAGTTCCATGCCCAGCTACCAACAGCAGTGAGTGACTTAAAGCATTTTTTTTTAATTGTATTTATTTTCTCCACTAAAACTGAAGTCTTGATCCAGTGAAAAACAGAGTGCCGTCCCCAGAGCTCAGTGTTGCTTGGGATGCACTCCAACCTCAGCAAAAGGGAAATAACTGATACATGGCAAAAGACATTAGAAAGTGATTTTGTATATAAGCACACTGCCCCTATGGGCTGGACTTCTGAAGCATTGCTCTGGCTCTAATACACCTTTTGAAAGACTTGCATGGGCAGCTGGGCAGGAGGGAGCACTTGCTGCACCACTTGCTTTGCTTTCCAGAGGACTGAGCATGGGATGCATGCTGGTGGCCCATTTTACATATCTGTCAGTGGTCAGGTGATCATTCCGGAAAACAGCCCTTCCCTTTAGAACACCGTCTAAAAATATTATTTTCTAATTATTCTCAGAAACAGGCTAGTGCAGGACAACAAATTCTGTTCAAATAGTACCAGTGCATTGGGTTTGGTGCTGCAGAAATGTGTTCCTTCTATTATTTGAAGATTTTCAGATGCTCCTAAGGGAATGCAAAGCTGGACTCTGGTAGATGAATGAGAGCTGTAGGATCTGGTTCCTCTGCTTTTGAGTTTCCCCTATATCTTTTTCAGTGTGAACCAGAAAAATGAGTAGCATAAAATTATTAATTGTAGTAAGTTGATTGCTTAAAAAGATAGGCAATAAAATAGTTTGTAGCTCAAAGGGTCCCAGGACAAAATGAAAGGCTTTTTCTAAAGCTATTTCACCTTCAATGCAACATACACATTCACTTCATTTTTAGGGCCCATCTTTTACCTTCTCTTTTTCAAGGAGCACCTTCCTTAGCTGCACATGCTGTTAATGCTGAATTTTAGATTGCCAGGCTTACCAATGCCTTTCCAAAATCAGTGAGGTTATTTATTCTGATGGAGATCTTCAGAAAGTACTTTACTTCTCATAGGCAGGAACAATTTAAGTTTCTTCACTGCTTTTCTTGATAAATTATATTTAATACTGTACAAATATTAAGGTGCTGTATCTCTAAACCAAAGGGATAACCTAAGCGGGAAGAAAAGCATGATAAACAGTCTGAGCTTTGATATGCCTTCTTAGAAGACTTCAGTTGGTAATTCTTAAAAATTATTTTAGATCTGTGCCAAGTATCATGAAGTGACAGTTGTCACCGGGTGTCAGATTATCCAGATGAACCTACTTTGGAAACCAAGGAAGTTGCCTCACAGACATTTCTATGTTTAGAAATGTAAAATGGGAAACTGCAGATGCATAGCCAAAGATCACCCCTTTTCTAAATAATTGTTTGCCCTTCTTCAATGCCTTTCTCTGAAGGGCCTTGGAGATTTTGGCAAACTTAAATGAAGTCTGTCTCAGGACATTCTTGTAGGCTAGGTATCGGTATGGCATTTTTGTAGCTCTGTGCCTCAGCTTTGCAGTGGTCTCACTGTAAACTCTGAATTAATTGATATTTACTCTGCTCTGCAAATCTAAGACTTGAGTTTCGTTACTGTGGTTCCATTAAAATCAGATTTTCTGTTGGCATAAGCCAGGAGGAAGATCCACGGCTTTGCTGAGAAGCTTGCCTGTTAATAGAGCAGGGATACATTGGCCAAATGCAGTGTGTCATTGCACCCACCTATAATCTTACCTTCATTGCACCCCGATCACACTTGTCTCTAAATTGTTGGGATTTTTTTAAAGGGCAGAAGTTTTTTCCTGCTAGCATGGTTGGGGTATAAAGCTTCTGTGGTGCTGGGCAGTGAAGACGATGGTTATGTATCAAAGAGAACTCGGGGTTTATTACAAAGATCTGTTGTGATAAGCCAAAATCAGTTGACAAAGGGAGCCTCATGGGATCCTGTAATGTGAGCGAGCTGTGAACGTGGAGGGTGGTTAGCAAACTCTCCTTTTGAAAAAAACTGCTTTTTCAGAAACAAAAAGTGCCAGTACTCGAATGTTATGGCCAGAGGAGTGGCTGCCTGCCGTGGTTCTTCCTGTGACTGCTTCAGTCTGGTGGCTAGGCTCTGTCCTTACCTGCACCCGGGCATTAGCCCAGCAGTGGCAGAAAGTCTGTGCATTTCCTTGGGAGAAACCCTGAGCAGGAGTCAGCCTGCTGAGAGGCACCACCTGTATCTCCCCTTGTCTCCCTGCTGTGAATCTCCTGGAAACGATCAGAGAACTGGACAAATAAGCCCATCGGACACATCTGCTGGTTCTGGTGCAACCATGCTTAGCAAAGATGCCTTTAAAGCAGCCCAGCGTGGAGGCTAATGCAGTTTGTGACAGAGAACTGTAGGGCAGGCTTCTTACAAAAGCTCACATAAGAGAAGGTGGTATTGCATTATCAAGCTCAAAGAAATGCAAGGAAAAAACATATCCTGAAGCCTCAAAGAAACAGCAGTCTCTTGGATTTAATTTTTAATACTTACAGTACATGCAGAGTGAGTGTCATAGTGGGGTTTTGTGCCTGATATATTTTTGGTGCCACAAAGGAAAGAAACGCCCTGTCTCAGGGTGGGTTTTTGCTGCGCGGAACACCTGACCCATTCTTCTCAAGCATTGTTCAAAAGAGATGCCCAGGAACAGTAAGGTACCTAGTACGATGAAAAAGGTACAACCTTTGGCATTTCGCTAGCAACAGATTTTGCTTGAGTTTGAATGAGTGCAGGGAATTCTGACAAGTTTACAAACGCCACTCAGAAAAAGGTAGCTGCTCTCAAGAAAATTTAAGTTATTGTTAAATATCGGTGCCTTTGAAAAACTATATGGTAGTTTATAGTAGACAAGATGTGCCTGTAATTTTATTTAAATAAAATTGATTTATTCAAGAATACGTCTGTTATGTTTTCAGGGGAAAAAATATAACCATTTGTGGGGCAGCATGGGGTGGAATAGACATGTTACTCTCATAGCCTATCCAGACATTTGAACGAGTTGCATTTGAGCTCAGGAAAGGTCAGTGCTGCCTTCTCAAATGCCCTTGATTCTACTGTTTGATTGTCATTTACAACACAGGTGAAAACAACTCTTTTTGAGATCTGGGCGGTAGAGCTTCACAGATCCACAAAAGTCAAGTGCTATGGAAAAAGGAGGACCCAGATTTGGATCTGGTCTCCTGTGTCGTACATGATAGAGCAGCCAGCAAGCCAAGTAAACAGAACTGCATGAATGGGATCTTTCTCTTTTGGCAAGCTTAAGAATAAAAATACTTAGGATTTTATTTGGCTTTTCTCCCTTTTTCCTTTAAAGAAGAAAATACCACCACCACCACCCTTTTTTTTTTTTGTAAGATGAAAATGCATTCTGAAAGAAAAAACTGGGATGCTTGAAGAAATGTTGGCAATTACAGATTTTGTCCTTGTCATATTTTTCACCAGTTTCTAAAATTAAAACTAGGGGCCATACCTGACAAAAAGTAGGAAATAATTTTGGCCACTCTCAGACTGCATTTTGGGGATAAATTGATTATGGATTACAGTCCCATGGCCTGCTTTCATCATTCCATGGATTTGATACCACTTTGCAACATATTTGACAGAGTTGTTTCTTGTCAACTATGGAGAACTTCGGGTGGGATGCACTTTCCTGTGTTGTGGTTTAGCCCCAGTCAGCAACCAAGCACCAACCAAGCGCCACGCAGCCGCTTGCTCGCTCCCCCCTGGTGGGATGGGGGAGAGAATCGGAAGAGTAAAAGTGAGGAAACTCATGGGTTGAGACAAAGACAGTTTAATAGGGAAAGCAAAAGCCGCGCACGCAAGTAAAGCAAACCAAGGAATTCATTCCCTGCTCCCCATGGGCAGGCAGGTGTGCAGCCATCTCCAGGAAAGCAGGGCTCCATCACGCGTAACGGTGACTGGGGAAGACAAACACCATCACTCCCAATGTCCCCCCCTTCCTCCTTCTTCCCCCAGCTCTATATGCTGAGCATGACGCCATACGGTGTGGGATATCCCTTGGGTCAGTTGGGGTCAGCTGTCCCGGCTGTGCCCCCTCCCAGCTCCTTGTGCACCCGGTAGAGCAGGGAAAGCTGAAAAAGTCCTTGACTGGCGTAAGAGCTACTGAGCAACAACTGAAACATCTCCGCATTATCACCACTCTTTCCAGCCAAATCGAAAACACAGCCCCATACTAGCTACTATGAAGAAAATTAACTCTACCCCAGCTGAAACCAGGATACCTGTACATAAGAAAATGTCTAAATTTCTCCAGGACCAGGTAAGGGAGAGAAAGTCAGCACTTCCTAATTTCCCATTTCATCTGGTTGCTCACAAATCTGAAAGAGTTGCATAAGACTTCTGAAAACTACCAGTCAGGAATTTTAAAAATCTAGAAGTAGCTTTAAATAAACCGGTTGGGGAATCAACCAGTTTGCATTAGAAAATCAAATGTACCAAAATCACCGTATCCCCTGGCGTTGGGGCTGGGGTCAGCTATCTCAAACCACATTGCCAGCATGACTGCTTACTCTCATGGTCGACCTCAAGGAAAAGCTGGTGACAGGCTGCATGCCCCACTCCATTCAGGCAATCGTGCAAAATGCACATTTTGGCATTGGGTCTGCATAAGACAGACCAGCAGCAGTGTGTGGAGAAGCTTGGCTCACAATGGGAAGGCGTTGCCATCCGTGGGGCTGACTCGGGACCCCACGGTTGTGTTGGTGTTGGGGTGAGGCTTGGGGGGAGGCACGCATGCACTGTATGGGGATACACTGTCTTGGCGGGGTGTTGCCTGAGCCCAGGAGATCTCGCTCAATGTTGTCAGCAGGCTGTGAAGGAGTCAGTAGCCCAAAGGAAAGGAGGCTGAAACCATCCCCTGGACAACCAAGGAACAATAAGTCCTGTGGGAAAAAGAGCATCTCCAAACTGGCAGCTTAAAGGCAAGGCTCCTCCTGCAGTTCCTGGGTCCCCAACCACAGTACCAGGTGTACCTACACTAGCATTTTAGTCTGGATCAGGAAAGCACTTTGGACCTCACCCTCTCGTCCTAACTTAAGTGCCAAGGCTTGCACGATGGAGAGGAATCAGAGCATGGGAGCTGGAGTCCCTTCAAGGGAAACTAAGTTCAGTGGTGCTCTCCAGCGTTGTGCCTCGTGCTCCAAGCACTAATGGGAACCTGCATCCCTGGGACAGAACCAGAGTCCCAGAACGCCTGTAGTGTGGAATGGTTGTGCTGTAGAGGTCTGCTCTACTCCCTTTGGCACCACTGGTAGAGGCATACGCATGGGTAAGGTGAGGAGTTTGTCTGACAGGAGGGAAGGAACTCATTCAAGTTTTATAATGAGGATAAACGGGTTAAATGTGGCCTTCTCTCATTTATGTTATCTGTGTCTCTGTAAAGCTTAGTAGCTGTGATATTTGTTCTATATTCTGGAAATAAATACATTTTACCTTGTATCTAAACCTAGCTTGAACTAAGAGTAAATTTGGCAGCAAGGAATTTAAATCCTACAGGTTCATTTGTCCTTAAAACTGAGGCACTAGAAAACTTTGGTGTATCTGGTACCTTAATGCCCTCCTCCAACATGGTTCAGTTCCTCTGAACAACAGCAGTTGGAGTAGTAGTTACTGGTACAGAAGTCGGTGGAAGAAAACAGAACAGTTTTGTTATCCAAAAAGCGCTTTAGCATGTGCAGTAGTGGAAGCAAGCCTGACTCCCAAGGACTGTGCAACAACAGCACATCTGTTAAAAGGGAGAGAGACAACTGGAAAACTGCTGGGCACTTGCCTTTAAAATCTATTCTTGGTAAAATATGTGCTTGCTCAAAATATGTGGCAGTAAAAAGCCTAATATTTGTCAAATAAGGCACAACTAGTCCTCAGATGACTTTCGGAACAGTAATTTCTAACACCTTGCTATGTAATTGTTGCAGTTCATGGATTTCTGTATTTTATACACTTCTTGGAATGAACATACATTAAAAAAGTAGCTGAAAAACCTTATTATAAATACTACAGCATACTTTGCAATTTGATTCAAGAAAGCCCTCACATATAGACCACTGCCATTTAATGACAAAATATTCTGCAGGGGATGGTACCTAAGAGGTCAATGTCACAGTAAGGGCATGAAATTGGAGCAGAAATGCTTACGTCTACATACTGTGGTTACCAGCTATTGCCTCCCTGAGGAGGAGAAAGAAGAAATGGAAAATGGACTGCAGATCTATAGAACTGAATAGCAATTAAACAACTAGAGATCACGCCCAGCACTCTAAGACTATGGGAGGGGAAGCTGCATTTATGGTATTCGGCATTTCAGTCTGCCTCCAGTGTTATTTACCCGGGACGAGGATCTCAGACACACTCCGGGATTTTTAAGGCTCCTGTTCGGTGGCCCCAGAAGCAGTAATGCTGAATTCCCACTCCTGACGGGAATGACAGCAGGAGTGAAAGCTTGCACTGCTTTGCTGGAATTTTACTGGTTTGTGACTCCAACTCAGACAGATGCAGCTGACACAAAAAAAATGTCAAAGATGGTGTTTACTGCTGGCACCACACTTTATTCAGGCTTGAAAACAAAAAAGAAAGGAAATAAGAAACATCTGGCTCTAATTGAGGCTTTAAAGAAATGGAGGGAAGCAGAAGAAACGTATCTAGTCACTCAAGAACAGTTTTGTCTCCTCGCATCTGCATCACATATACAAATTTGCAAGTAATAAGGTTTTCTTTCAGTTTGATTATTCTATGATATAAACATGGTCTAATGTTTTCATAAATAAAAGTGTACTATCCTTTAGGTTGTATTTATTTATTTGTTTTGGTTTTGCCATCTGGTTCCTTATGCCATTTGCTTTTTCTTTAAGGTTTATACAAAATATTTATGTGAAGTTAGAAGTTCCCAATCTTTTTTTGCTCAAAATCCTATTGCTGCTTCCCAGCTGACAAACTGTGTTCCACTTGCACATCTGGGCTTGCAACCCAAGGTTTTGGACTCACAGTATTTTATATATGTAAGCACAACATGCTGCTCAAAGACATCCATGATGATGTTAGCTACGCAAAGGAATGAAGCAGGGATGTTCTTTCCATTGAACAGAAAGGGCAATGCCAGAAACCACCAGAATTAATTCTTATTTCTTTCCCACTTTGTAATTTAAAAATCTCTGAAAGTATGCAAAGTCCCTGCTACCATCTAGCAGCATTTGTACTAGCAAAGGACCCAGACCTATGATTCAGAAGTTGGGTATGCTTTTAATATACTGTAAACCTCAGACTTGGTGCTATATTGAATGTAGCTTAATTCAATGTTGCTGAACTATTCCGTGACTCAGTTTCCCCACCTGCAAGATCCAGTCTGTCCAAATCATGCTTGGTTCTCCTTTGCTCTGTACAGCTCCTGCGCAGGGACAGGCATCTTCCTTGTGTGTCTCTTAGACCTAATTTTAAACTCTTGGCCCCTCTTAACCCCAGAAAAGCAAACATTTAACTGCTTATGTCAAGAGGCTGTAAAGCAATTAACATGTGCAAGGGTACTAAGCATTCTTTGTGAGTAGGACAAGGAGATGTTTCTCTCCAGCTGAGCATTGCGATCGCTCACAGTTCAACAGCAGTGAGATAGCTGGGCCACACAGCTGTCAGGCTGCCAGGGCTTGCCTGGGTGACTCTGTAAATGCTTCCTAGAGCCCAGGGGATGAGCGGGCAGTGGGATGCATGCTGGGGCCAGCCCTGGAGCTGTACCACCCAGCCTCCACCCACAGCTGCTCTTGCCGGGCAAAGGGAGCAGCTCTGCTGCCCTGCCCCACAGAGTCCCATTTCTGCTCCTCTGACGAAGAAAGCCCGCCAGTGCCTGTGCAACCCCCTTGGCGGGGATTTGCAGTTTGGAATTTTATTGAGTTAAAAGGCTCCAACGTCCCCTCTGTGCCAGGGAGACGGCTGTTTTCTCCCACCCTTGGACTCCGTCCCACCCATCGGTTGCGTGCCACAGCCCCACGCCCTCCTCGTGTCTCTGTGCTGATCCCAGAACTGAGGATCTTTTCCCTTCTCTGTTCTCCGTGTTAATAACACGGAAAGGAAAGATCTAGGACAAGAGACACGCTCATAACCCAAGGACTACCGCAGACAGGCAGGCAGATGCCCAGACAGACAGAGCTGCGCCCAGAGGGACAGCAAACAGCCCTGTCCTGCCTGGAGGTTTGTCCCAGCACCAGTCGCTGGTGTGGCGGCACAGCCTGTCTTCAACTAAAGCCTCTGCGAGCAGATTGTTAAGACATTTGGCTGTCTGAAGAAGCATATTAGCAGTTTTGGAGCTCCCATTTGTAAATGTAATCTTAACTATTTCATCATTTCCTCAGTCTTTCCTATGCCTTTAGGTGCTTTCCTCAATCCAGGGTGTCTCAATCACTAAAAATTAGATGGTTGGTACTTTCCGTATCGATTTTCTGAAGGAGTTTTTTTTAAAATATTTTGCAGATTGCCATCAAGAAGATTAAATGCATACCTTATCTTACTCATCTTTTTTCTTGATAAGAGGAAAAAAATCTCAATAATCTGTAAAGTGTTAAAGAAACAGTAGTATCCAGCAGTATCAGTAGCAGTCTCGGTAGTATCTAGTGGCTAGACCATTGGGTCACATCCCAAGAGACCTGAGCCCTTTTTTTGACTGGATTTCTGTACATCCTTGGCATATCACATAATTTTTTTTGAGCCCTGTTTCTAAAACTGAGACGGAAGTGCTTTGGTAATTGAAAAAGCCAAACAAACCTTTCCTCGCTAATGAAGAACACCATGTAAAAGCAAGGTACTGTTCCTACTCACACACAGGGGATTCATCCACTGAGCACTGATGATAAAAAAGGCAGTGTTTATTCCAATTAGTTTTTTAAATAGCTCTATTTGCCTCTTCACTTTGACTGTGATATTCATCTCTTAGCTTTTAATTTGACAGTGGGAGACACACTAGCGTGCAGAAGATGCTGCTGATTTTGGCAGTTCTGCTGGTGTAAGTTTTCTTTCCGCTTCACATTTTATTTGTGTGTTTTACCTGTTTTCTTTTTCTTCCCCACTCCTTTCTGGATGAATCAGATGTCCTGGGGATCTGAAGACACAGATTTTATTCCCAGTTGTGCCAGTGCCTGCTGAGTGACCGTATCTAATGGTGGGGATGCACAGAGGGAATGCAACAAAGCTCTGCACTGCCTGTCCAAATGATGTAGTATGGAAATGCCATTTACTCTCCTGAAAGTGCGTGCCAAGTGCCTGATCTAGGCCAGTCCTAATACATTCAGCATTTCCACCTCCTCTCAGGACAAGAGGAATGTTGCTGCAGAGGATATGCCTTCTTCTCACCCTTCCACAGCCTCCTCCCTGGGCCCTGCCTGGCCTCCCCACTGCAGAGCCCAGCGGTTATGGCTGTACTAGCAGAAGAAATGAGGCCACACAACAGGACTAATCCCTCAGGTGCTAGCATGCTGCCTGGCACGGTTTTGGCCCATGCCAGCCAGCACTCCTCAGACCACGTGCAGATCTAGTTTGAGGACCAGAGTCAGTTCCCGGGAGGCAATGTGTATATACACACACACACACACACACATATATATATATTATACATGTGAATGCTTTGCTTGGAGGGAAGAGAGGCTTGCTGGCATGGCTCTGAGCCGTGTCGTGCACTCAAATACCAGGCTCTAGCCCTTATCAGTATAAATGTAGTTGGCTGTCTGAGCTGGGACATTTTCCTATAGGAAGAAGAAGACATCACATTTAATGCCTTGATAAGTGAAATGTTTTATTGGGTGGAAAATGATAGAAATAATGGTGTGCTACTTCTCCACCAAAACTTTTTTTCCTAAGTGGAACGGAACAGGTTAAAGTTCTAGCAGTAGACAAGTAGTTAATGGTTTATCCATCACAAGGTTATGAATGCGTAATACCATTTTATGGCAGAGCAGGCAGCCTGCACCACAACATGCCTTCACTCCACTGGGAGAGAATATTGGTTGGAATTACCTGTTGTGTAGTGACTGTGACCCTTTGGGCACTGTGTATTTGGCAGCTTGTCCTCAGGTTTAAAACAGGTAAGAAATATAATTCTACCCCATTTGAGCTCTCTTTGAGCTCTTTGGTTTTTTTTTCCTTTCCTTAAGTATTTAAACATGACTGCTGATAAACATTATTACATCCATGCTGTATGCTTCTTAGGTGGAACCATTTTTCTTCTTACACTGATGTTTAAAGAAGTACCCCAAACTTTGCATTCTGCTGTAAAACAGAATAGGATGGCAAACAATCTCTGGAGGATTTACCTTGTAATATCTTTACACTGTACATGATTCCTCTGACAGAGCTTTGAGAAATCTCTTGAAATTGTCTCACTCTTCTGGTAGAAATCTGATTTATTTTTCAAAAGACAAAAATAAACCTGTAGCTAGTTTGGTGAATTATGGTTTAAAGAGGAAATATTTAGCTTTACATACATTTATATGTTTGCATGCGTATCTGCAAAACATGCTGTGTAGTACCTGTTCATGTTTTCATTACAACTTGCATTATAGAAAAATTTGTTGAAAGAATATCGGAGATATTGGTTTGCATATTCTATACCTGAAAATCAGGTCAACACACCCTTGTAAGACACTTCTGTGCAGCAGAAGACTGGTCAGTGTTTCCTCTCAGCAAAATGCTCACTACATTGATGTGATACAAAATAATGCATGGACCTATATTCAAAATTCATAGAAAGAATCAGATAATCCTGGCTGCTTGTCCAGCAGGGAGTCAGTCAGATATGACTGGAGACCAAGAAGCCTAGGGAAAAGTTTATATGAGGACACATTGGGTTGTATTTACTTCAAGAGATTTATCAGATGTTTGTAGGGATGGAACATATCTAAGCCCAAGAAATGGCACAAAAGTAAACAGCAATTATTTAACATACGTCAGTAACAATCTGCCTTCGCTAACATAAGTATATGCCCTGCGCTTTGTTTGACTTGTGGCGCTAATCCCAGAGGAGACGGGAGTTAACTCTCAGTGCAACCTGGGGATACCTCTGCTCTTGTCTAGGGCTTACACAACTGCAGGCAAACGAGCTGCTAGGAGCCGGATCTAAACTGCAGCTACCTCAGGGATGGAGACTATCTCCATGCCCATCTGATGCACTCCTTGTTGTGCATAGTGGTAGTGTTTCTTCTTTATTCCAACTTTAACCACAAGTGTTAGCATTAACAGTTCCCACAATGTGTGATTAAAAAACCCCCAGTAGTTCATGATGACATAGTATTATGCAAGAGTCTTTTAGTTTTAGTTTAAAAATATATATGGTGAAAATCAATGCGATTCTTGAGATGATTAATGTCTACAAAACTTAAAAGCAAAACACAAATAAAAGGAAGATGTTTTCTGAATCTCAAAATAAGCCCAGAAGAACCCCATGATTTGAAGCCAATGCCACAATTACTGGAGCCTGCAGAGTTTTAGCGCATGTGGCATTAGTCAGCTCGGGAATTCATATTTGTGAAAGACGCAGGTTACCCTTTGAGAAACCAAACCCAACCCACTTTGCAATGGTACATGAGACCTTGAACAGCAGGCTAAGAAAGGTTACCAGGAAGCACTAAATAGAGGCACAGTTTCAACTAGCATTAACAAATGCCACAAGTGTCACGTTGTTGTTACAGAGGGACCCTTGGGGAAGGCAAAGGTAAGGTTGAAGCTGTTTGCTGGACCTGCTCTTTGCTGCATGGGCTGTGTGGCAGCACCTCCAGGGGTAAATGCTGGACTTTTTACCCCACAGCTTTGTGCTTTTCTGTTTTACTACTTTCAAAGGAGCGTCAGCCCTGTCTTCCTTTTCACCTTTCCCTTTCCTTACACTCCTTTTGCAGCCTGTGACTAACAGTGCCAAAGCCAAAGCCCAACACCCTAGCCAGGCTGTGGAAGTGCCGCCACCA
The DNA here is from genome assembly GCA_013400875.1 of Anhinga rufa. Lineage (NCBI taxonomy): Eukaryota > Metazoa > Chordata > Aves > Suliformes > Anhingidae > Anhinga > Anhinga rufa. The sequence continues at coordinate 13,627 of VZTV01068739.1, forward strand.
CTGCTCCCACCCAAGGCTGCCCCTGCTGCTCCCTTGCCCTGCTCCTCAGCAGGCAGCCCAGTGTCTGTGCATCTGCAGGGCAGCGCTGCTCCCTCCCTGCTTTCGGGATCCTCTGTGCCAGATTACCCTGCTGCATCACCTTCTGCCTGGCTGCTTCAGGGATGTGTTCACCAAGCAAGACAAAGGCTTGGAGCTGTGCTGCAGGTTCCCCAGTATTTTGTGGGTTCCCAGGCTCCCAATCCAAAGCAAGCGGCTGAGCCCCGGTGTCACTCCTCTGCCACATGGCCCCGTGTGCCACACACATGTGCATGGCAGGTTAGCCAGAGCTGCTGGGCAATCGGGCAACAGCTGCCCAAGCAGGCACCCGGCTCCCCCAGACATGGCCCTTCTCCGCAGCTGCTTAGCTTGGGCCACTCGGATCTCAATTGCTGGAGGAGTTTTCCTTTCCTTTCTGTAAGATTTCCAATGAAAGACAATGTGTTTTGAAAAGCTGATGGCTAGCGGAGGCATTACCTAGTGACACATAGATGTTATTCCACTATCATCATAGACATCTGGCTGTAATGTAGCTGAGACAGCCTGAAACACAAATGCTAAATAGCAACAACATGAGCAAAAGCCGAGCAATGTGTGCCAAGAACAGAATTACCCCCGCCACGTGGCACATCCCCTATAGTTTGTAATAATCTTCCAGTTATATGAATCCCATTAAAAAGTAAGAAGTTAGGCAATCATTTTAGTTCAGTGAGAACATTAGAAATATACAATAGCACATGTGTTCCCGACAGCACTGTCTGCTTTTGAATTTTCTGGCTTTACTCTATTTGTCAGCATCTCAAGACACAGGCACTAAAACGTCAGATCAAATGGCAGTCCTCACCTGCAGTTTTCTGCATTATTTCAAGGCATACACTGCACCCAGTACACAGGCACGCGATTTCCACCATGACCTTACGAGAAGGGATTCCAACTCCATCCTTCACTTAGGGACTAGGTAAAACTGACTGTGCGAAAGCCTTGGTCCATGAAGATCCCCCAGGTCTTGGACCCATCTTTCAGAGCCTGAGGTCCATCAACCCCTTCCCTGCTACAATTTCTGCTGCAGAATACCCCTTAACCATTCAAGATTTGCCAGTCTCTTTTTTAAGAAATGTTAACATTTTCAGAGCTTGCCGAACACAGCAAATACCATGGTATAGTCAGAAATTTCTAAGGTCCACAATTTCTCTGCTATTGCTTATACCGTGCTTTTTTGTTTCCTGAAGCCGTGGAAGCCTGTGCAATGACTACTTTGAACAAACCCCACTATTTCTGCCAAAAGAGAGAATAAAAATCAGCACGCATCCTGGAGTGTCGTTAGAGGCTATGGCTGAGATTGGGGCATGGGTTTTTATCTGTTTTATCCTATAATGCCTGTCTTAAATCAGAGTATCTCTGTCTGATTCTGGGATGCGTGACTAGCCATGTCCATGTTACTGTTCTGGGTCCCTCAGCTCTGGGAATCTGTGGCCCTGTTTTACCTTCTTGCTCCTGTGAAATCCTGCAGAAGTAATTTGGGCTTTTCAAGGGTTCAACAGCTCGAGCTTTTAGCACCCTGGAGGCCCACACCATCACTCCTGCTCATCCAGCAGCTGCACAAAACTGTGTCCAACTACTTCATTGTAGGAACGCAAATTCATGTTTGAAAGTTTTGACCACACATTCGTGCTATTGGTTTTAGGGGCAAAGGGGGACCAGTGACTGAGTACTTGGGCGAGACTGTGGGTCACATCTATTTTAGTTGAATATTTTTTGGTTGAAGATTGAAATAAATCATGTTTGTTTCTTTCCTTCATCAAATGAGATAGATAGGTGTTTTTACATATATATTAATGTGTATATATATGTATCTCTTAATTCTTTATTTGCACAGACACTACAGAATCTGTGGAGCCTCCATGCTTCTGCCTCAACGGTGGTGTCTGTTGGGATGGAGCCTGCGTGTGCTCAGAGGAGTCAGTGGGATCTCTTTGTGAGATAGGTCAGTACAAGCCAGACAGTGTGAGCAGCTGGCATAATTTCTGGGAATCCCTCTGCTTTGGGAGGCCCCTGATCTTCCCCCCTCCTCCACTGCTGAGACCTGCTCAGCAGGCTCAGATCTGCAAGCAGTGACGTGGCCCTTCTTGCTAGGTGAGGCTGTATCCTTCACCTGCTTCTGTTGCTCTGTCAAAGGAGTAATATATCTGGGGATGACATTACAGCTTTGAACTGCCTGTGGCCTGATTCTAGCCAGTTTGGCTTTTGTTTGAATTCCTCTGTTTGAAGATCACAGTGACCTGAAAATCTGACTTGGACCTCAGTGGCCAGTATTGCCACGTCTGGACCTGCCGGTGTTTAAGGGACACCATCTAGCTCAGCACCCTGCAGGACAATGCCTGTCCTCAGCTCCTGCTGCCACTGGCACTGGTTTTGGATGAGTCAAATTTCCTACACCTGGCATAGCACTGGCCTGGTTGGCTCCCGTTTCAATCCCCTCTGCTGCATCACGGCACCTCTGCACTGCCGTAACTGGAGCGGGTGCTCCCCGCCGATGCTGGGAGAGTGCTGGCACACTGAGCTGCAGTATCTCCAGAGCTGGTAACATCCCCAGCTCACGCTTTCCAAGCCAACAACCCACACTGCGGCCAGTGTGACACACGGACACACTGTCATGTGTCAGCTGCACCTTTGTCACATGTTGGTCAGAAGGATGTCGAAAGGTCTGCACCTTATCCAGGAAAATATTTTTAGTGAAGACTGCTAGGTAGATGGAAACTTCAGGTGTCCCATGTCATTTGCCTTATGACAGGATGGATAGCACATCCAACAGGCAATGACAGATTGGATGGGTTCATGATGGAACATTTGGGCAAAAAGTTTCAGAGAAGTTGGCTTAAATAAAATCACGGCTGGGATTTCAGCACTGGAAACAATCCAGTATGATGACTCTAATTCCCTATGTTCACTCCTCTGGTATTCTGTATTTGATTTGCTGTGAATTGCCTTAAAGAATAGATTTTAATAACTGCAGTTATTGAAATACGTGAAGTAAGAATGTTAGGGCAGGCATCATTAACTTGAAGTAATAAATATTTTTGAATGTACAGAATCTGAATTTTACTCTGTTTTCCCCAGGAATGTTTATACTGCCCATCTGTCTGTTGTTCCACCTTCTTGGCAACTTTAAGTTGCTGACCAGTTTCAACTAAATTCACTAGACTGTTACAGGTCTTAAAGGTCTTGAGATCCTATGAGTTTTGCACATATCACTAGCTGACTACAGAAGACCACCCCTGTAAATACCTCACTGAGAAAAAGGCAAGGAGCCTTATGCCAGCAGTGAGGAGGTGGGGGCCACATGGCCAGTCAATCCAGTCTAGCCACTAAGATGCATAGCTCTAAACTACCCATGACATTTGTCTCCTTTTCACCAGCTAACAAAATAAAGATGCGTATGTTTTGTATTGGGAATCTAAAGATGGATGTAGGACACAGAGGTGGGGGCGCTGAGGCACGATGGGGCTTACTGCCAGCAGGAGAGAGCAGGGCATATAGGGTAGACTACTTTTGTAAACCAATTACTTTTGTTTCAGTCGTGATGGAAATTTTCCACTTGGCTCATATTTCATTCCTTTTGTACATTATGTCATGGTTACTTTCCTTCATAGATCATGACACAGGGCCTGGTTTTCTTCTTACTTATGGTTTTTTTTTGTTTGTTTGTTTTAATTCTGGAGCAATTCTACTGAAGCCAGAATATGTGCAATAATTTGAGACTTGCATCACTGGGGAAAAAAAGCACCAAATAATTTTATTTCAGATGGACTCTCTTTTGTAAGTCCAAAACCAAGTAGTATAGATATGTATATAAACCAGCCCAAAACACTTTCAGATCAAGGCTTGAATAATTAGAAAGACAAAAAATTAAGCTTGAATAGGTACTTATGTATGAATGGATATGTATTCATGTATGAATGTAGCAGCTTATTCCTGGCTTTCATCTGTCGGAAGGAAGGCAGGATCACCACAAAAGTATTCAAATCCATGAGTCTAGACAGGATTCATTCAAGACTGCTGAAAGCCCTGGCTGATGACACTGCAGGGCTGCTATCTGTCACCTACGTGATCAAGGGAGGCCACAGAGAACTGGAAAAGGCCAACATTATGCCCACCTTTAAGAAAGGCAAGAAGGAGGACTGGGAGAACCATAAGCCAGTCAGGCTTACTTCAGGCCCTAGAAGTATTATGGAGCACATCCTCTTGGAGTCTATTTCCATGCATGTAAAAGACAAGAAGATAATCAGGACTGGCATGGATTTACAAAGGGAAAATCATATCTGACCAACCTGACTGCCTTCCATATGAAATAACTGGGTATATAGACAGCAGAAGAGCAACAGATGTAACGTACCTTGATTTTAGAGATGCATTTGACACCATCTCCCCCAGCATTCTTCTTTGGTAGATGAAGGTGTACGGGCTGGGTGAATGAACCATTAGCTGGGTTGAAAATGAATTCAACAGCCAAGCTCAAAGGGTAGTGGTCAGTGACTTGATTGCAATGCTGTAAAAATAGAGTAACCTGCTGGTTGATAGTAGGGCCAGTATCATTTAATGTCTTCATCAAAGACCTGAAAGATGACACAGCATGCCATGTTAGCAAAGCTGCAGACAATACTAAACTTGGGGTGGGGCAGAGGTATTGTTGACACAGTTAATGGCAGAGCTTCAATGCAGAAGAACCTTGAGAAACCTGAGGATCATGCCAACAGAAACCTCACAGTGTCCAATAAAGACAAGTGCTGATCTCTGTGCCATGGATATTGGTACAGACCAGGAACTTCCTGGCTGAGGAGCAGCCCTGCTGGAAGGTGCCTGGGAGTGATGGTGGATGCCAAGTTCAATATGAGCCACGCGTGTGTTCATTACAAACCAGGCAGAGCAGTGGTGCTACGTGGAGAGAGACAGGTTGACAGACACTATTACCCTCCCCTTCCTGGCACCGGTGAGGCTCCACTGGGAAGTCCACACTCAGTTTTGCCCCTGCACCCCAGGCTGAAAAGACTTGGAGAAAGTGGAAAGGGTCCAGCAGGATGCTGTGAGGATGGCAAGGGGCCTGGGGCAGGTGGCCTACAGGGAGCATTTGAGGGAGCTGGGCTTGTTCACTGTGCTGAAGAGGAGGCTGAGGGCAGAGTGGATAGCAGCCTCCAGCTAACTGAGTGGGAGCTGCAAAGACCATTGAATCCAAACTCTTCTTGGTAGCACCAGACGGTAAGGCAAGGGGCAGCAGTCATACATTGCAGTTTGAGAGGTTGAGATTGAGCATGAAAAGAAATGTTTTGGTTAGAAAGGTAGTGTGTCACTGAACATGTTTCCCAGTGAGGATGTGGAGCCTCTGTTTCGCCTAGATGCTCTCCAGAGGTTCCTGCCACCTCACATTTTTGAGACACCTTGTCCTGCTAACTACCTCCTGGCAAGCGAGGTTCAGGTATGGTGCTGTAAGGCAGACCTAATCTCTCCAGAGTCATCCATCCTTATTTGGTCATAACCATTTCTATACAAGGCATGTACCATTGTGTCATGGGAAACTGAGACCCTATAGAAAGCAAGACCCACAGAAAGTTATGGGACTTGGCAAAGAAGCCCGTGCCAGAACACGGAGAACTCTCCAGGTCTCCTGAGCCCCCCTCAGGACCCCGACCATAAGTATGCTTCTTTGACTCAGCCCTGCTAATGGGACACAGTCAGCTGAAATGTGGTCCAAGTTAGCAAAAATTAGCAAAACAAGAATGTTGCAAGTCCTAAGACCAAAGCAAAAATTTTCTGCCAGTGTGCCGCAGTATTTTTTTCAGGGGTTTGCAGCATTGCAAGGTAAATTTGTGTTAAGTTATAGCGGTATGGTATGACACGAGACTGTAACAGGCTGCCGTACTGGATCAGGTCACAGGTCCACTGAGATCATCATCCTGCCTTTAGACGTAGCCAGTACCAGATGCTTAGACAAGGCGTGGGGTTTGGGGTGGCCACCCCATCCTGTTCCAGCAGGCAGCAGGGCAGCGACTTCCTGTGCCAGAAGCCACATCTCTCACCCATCGTGGTTCAGAGTCACCAAAGGACCGTCCCCCAATTAACTGCCCAAGCCCTGTTGGGAGCAAATGTGAATTTTTGCCCCCTGATGTATGCTGTGGCATTAGGTTACCAAATCTGATTTCTACCTGGGTCACAACACTCTGGAAGTGGAGCTTTATAATTTTTTACAGATTTTTCTAGGACCAAGGCAGTGAAAATAGGAGAGATGGCAAAAAGTATGGGCTTTTAGGGTTTCAGTGACTTTATAAATATCACTCGTAGCAGCTCAGCAGGTTGGGTTTAGACAAGATTTACCCAACTGCTTTTATTTACTTTAGGGCTAAAGATTTCGATGAGCTTCTATTGTCTCAATACTATTTTATTTTTGAAAATTGGTCCTTGTACTAAAAATATTTGATCTAGATATATTTTTTTTCCTTCCATGCAGTTAATTTCTGTGAAGCCAGTACTTACACAGTGAACATTTCTGAAAGCATTGTAAGAAACCTTACTTTTGAACGGATTATAGTGGGTAAATATGGCAACTCCAAAGAAAAATGCGAACCTGATACCGTGAATGGTATGTGTTTCTTTTCTTTCACTTCTACTTCCCAAAAGTAAATGTAAGGTTTGTGAAAGATGTCTAATTATTAGACCAGATGAGAGGTGGGTGTTTGAAGCAGAACAGCATAGCTCAGGCAGCAGGAGCACAAACCTTGCCACACAGCTTTCTACCCCAGACACACAGAATTTAAGGTACACATGCTGAGTTGTATCCGTGCCTGTCTGGGACTGGGCTGAGAGTCAGTTAATATCTGCTCCTGAACAGCCTTTTGGTAGAAGAAGAATGTATTTATATCCTACTATTTAGCATTGGGATATTTTATATGCAAACAGAAAGTAACACTGGATAGGGTGTCACATCCACACTACAGTTTTAATTCCCAGTGAGGTCATGTGCATGCGAGTGAGTGCCCCTGTACTAAATGTGTATCTTTCTGCTTTTACAAAATTACAGGTAACGCTTCAATAGCAATCCGGATGTGTACCAGAGAAAGGAGAACTCCTACTTTAGAGTCCCCCAAAATTCTGAATTGTAACGAAAATCTGGACTCCCTAGCATCACAGGTAATCTTAAACTACTATTTCAACAGTTTCTGAGATTCTGCATCATCCCAAGGAAAAAAAAAAAAAGTGATAGGCTATTGAGGGAGGAAATACATATGTGTTACATTTCTTAAAACTTTGCAGAAGGCAAAAGGAATGATCAAAACCTTTCTCAGTGGCATTCTTGGCATGTGTCTGCTTTGCAAACAGCCTGTATTTCCAACAGCGATTATTTTATTTTGCTTGGCTTTGCCTGAACACAGCATCTCATTTCATATTTCTTAACTGGCCTGCAATTTCCTCAGTCAGGTTCCCAGTTCACAGCAAACACCTCTGAATGGAGGTGATGCCGACCCAGGACACCAAGTTGGCAAGAAAGTGGAAAGGATTTGGAGAAGGCTGGCATGAGGGAACAAGGTGGTGCTGACACTGACACGTCAGGAAGGATTAAGAGTGAAGCCTTTCTATTCAGTCCTGTGGTCAGCTGAACAAGGACAAAACAGTTCTGTCCTTCAAGAATTCAAACTCAGACTTTCTTGCATGAATGACAAACTCTTCCTGATAAAAGCCATAAATGCTTAGGCCTTGTTTTATGGCTCAGCTCTGCCATATCTACGAAACATGGAGAGCTGAACAGGACTAAGCATGTTACAGACATTCTTCTGCTTCCACGCTTTGTTTCTTTATCACTAGTCCCAGCTGAAAAAAAAANNNNAGAAACCAGCTACAGACCCTTTAAATAAGCAAAGTCCCTTTCATCATGCATTTTTGTTTGACTACTGTACCTTCAACACAATGCTTCACCTGCCTGAACCCTTTGATGGGAAGCCCTTGAGCTCAATATTATACTTTCCCAGTAGATAGCCTTCACTAATGGTTCAAAAGTCAAATCTTCTCTGAAGTAATTTATAATATTAGCAGTAGCTATTTCTAATGCTAATAAGATACAACATAAGATTGCAACATAAGGTTATTCTGCTGCCATCAGTAGTTTGGGGGTTTGTTACAAGTTGTGATGTCGTGCTGCCATCTAGTGACCTTAGGGCAGCTTGGGGTGCAAAGGTGACTGCTAGGAAATAGGAGGAGAGGTGTTCACGCTAGTGACCCGGAGCCCAGGTTTAAAAGGTTTTTATTGCTTTTAAATACAACTATTTACTGTGAATACGAGGTCGTGCTAAAAGTCAGAAGTAAGAATAGTGAAAATACACATTCACGATGTTCATGGTGTGTATGCAGATGTTTTCAGGTCAAATGATATAATTATAAATTATAAATTTATAAATGCAAATTATATATTATAATAATAATAATTATAAATTATAAATGCAAATTTCCTTCCTCCCTATGCAACATGTTCACATTTCTTTCCTACCATTCCAAGCTTTATAAACACTTCAAAGCTGCATGATTGAATTAATCTTGATTTTGATAGCTTCCCAAC
>VZTV01068745.1:0-53029 GCA_013400875.1 Anhinga rufa
AAAAAAAAAATGTATCTCTTGTTTATTGAGGAAAGAAAGCTGCTTCCATAAATAATCAGGAGGCACAAAAGAGAAGCAAAGATGAAATAGTACTCTGAGGGAGGTATTTCAATAATTTTAGAAGGATTTTGGTGCAAAAAAGCAACAGGAAAAGAGCTTCCTTCTCTAAAAAGAAAAATCTTGTCTTTTTAGTATACTCAAAAAATCAGATCCCACTGGAGGAAGAAATAGTAGAGGCAATCTCAGCTTTAAACTATGTTAAGGAGCCAGCCTCCTTTCCATGGGTATGGATTTGTTCCCAAGGGAATTATATTTAAAAATAGGAAAAAAGGACACAAAAATTGCTGGGGCAAAAACTCGTGTCTGAAATCGCTCACAGCTCTCTGTTGCTGTACAACGCTAGTTCTCGGCAATCCCTGAGCAACACAGAGACACAGGACCGTGTTCACCGGCATTGCCAGGTGACATCAGATTCTCCAGCCAGATCAGGTTAGATCAGGAGTGAAGAGAGATGGGGCAATCAGCTGCCATCTGGGGTGGCATGTTCCTCTGCACCAACACGCGCGGCCAAGACTGCACTGCTGTGCTGTAGCTGCTCTAACAGGGCTCTCAGGGCGCATTCAAATGATTTGTTAGACCTCTCCTTTCTCCTCTGGCAATGATTAAAAAGAAAAAAACACCCCAAAACCAAAACACAACTGCAACACAATAAAACAGAAAGATAAATGCTAAAAATACTCCAGAATGGTCCTCAGGAGTTCTGGACTTGGCTGCTATCTCTGACATTGGCTTCCTACACAACCCTGGGAGATCGCTCAGCCTACATGTCCCTCTTTTCTTTTCTTTGATTAGCCAAGATACAATTTCCCTAATTCTGGGGTGAGCACTTAGCAGAACTGATGGAAAGTAAAGCTGGCATGAGATGATGGAGATGCAAGTAACCTTCCCCTGCTTATCTATGGCCCCCTCTTCCCCTCCGCCCCCCATTAGCATCTCACACACCTTACCATCAGAAGCAACATCCTGACAACAAACACACCACAGTCACCCATTCTAGTCACATCCTTGCTGCATTTTGATCAATGAAACACAGGAATGCTTTCATGTTTGTCCAAGCTGACTGGTGAAAAAAAAATGAAGGGCTGCATTTTCAGTACCCAGAGCAATGTGTCCAGAGACATTTACAAGCAAAAAAATCACGTCAACAGAGCAGTACACAAGAAAATTCTCAGTTCATGTGACTAGAACCCATAGGCATAGCCACATTCGTATACGTCAGGGACTCAAGCACCTATTCAGGTTATAGAAATCAGCTCCTAGGCATCCAGTAGATTTTTGTGATGAACTGCATCACAGCTCTGTAGTTAAGAAAGATTAAATTTCATCAAGAGTACTGTTATAGGTCTCACTTTAATATAATTTGCAAATGTTCCAATAAAATCCTCAGCCTTCGGCAAGCCTTGTTCATAATCCCATATCATTGATTAGTTTAAGCAAGCTACAAATGGCAAGCTGTCCAACTCTGCTTGTTAATGCAGGCATCTTCTCTCATCTGCTATCTCTTTAGAATAATAATGAATGCAGCATCTTTATGCTTGCCAAATTCACTTTAAGTTTACGAAATACTAGCTTTATGTCAAAAATAGGGGTTTTTTTAGGAGCAGAACCCGCTAATCTAACAAAAACAGAAGACAGTTGCAGCATATCTAGAAAAGATGCAGTTTAGCCCCAGAATTCAGATCTAAACTCTCTTTTCAAAGGTTTTGGAAGGAGAATTTTGGCCAAGCCATGGCACAGCGAGAGAACCAATCGTGAATCTGGCTCCCAAAAGGCAGGGCGTCAGCATCCAGACCCATTGCTGGCACTTCCCAGCTTTCAAGAAAAAAGGCTCCCTAATGACTCTCCAAGGTCTAGGCAAGGAGCCTGGGCTGTGTATGCAGTCGGTCTCCATTTTCTTTGGAGGGTCTGTCATCCCCAAAGACATCCAAATCAGCCCCAAAGGCAAAGGGAAGTGAAGGGAATACCAAGTCCTCGGGCAGCTGCCGGGGAAGGCTGCTGCCCGCATTTACTCTCATTAGCCAGATGCATCACGGCCGGCCCCATCTCTGCCTGGCTCCCAAGTGACAGAGGGTTTATTACTCTTCCAGGCTCCATCCACTACCGTTATTGCAACAAAATAAAATGTAATCACATTTACATAGGATTTTCAACCATCAGTAAGAAATGTTCAGTCTGTAATTGCAGACACCAGCTCCCTCCCAGTCTCCCATCCCACTCTCCAGCCCACAGCTGACTGGCATATCCTGCCCTTTGTCTACAGCCATTCACAGAAAACTTCAAAGAAATCCTTCTTAAAAGCTCCTCCTGACCATCCTGCCCGGCTGCTCTCCCAGGGGGGCACAGGATAACAGCAATTGAAGGTTTGCTTCCTTTGTACCGTATTGCCGATCACCGCGACACCATTAATCACCAGCTTAGGTACCGTGAGGCACCGGACTAGCACAACAGTACAGATTGAGGATTTGTGGCTTCAGTCAGTGGTACAAATATTGCAGAAGGAACTGTGGCAGCTCACGGGCCTTTCTTCAGACGCTGAAATCATTTATAGATTTCTTCCCTCAAAACTGTGTTACAAATGGCTGTGCATAGTTAGGCTAATGATTGGGAAAAATCCAATACCTGCTAAAGTCCTGAGTTAAGGATGGGGGAAAGGTCTTGTCTACAAGCTTTGTGCTGTGAGGCATGACTTGGATTGCACACATGCATTGCTTTTACTCTTTCCTTTCCCTCCTTGTGTATAACTTGTCATCAGGAGGTCCAAAGCAAGAGTATTTATTTAAACCCTAATGCCAAAGAAACACTGTACTGCAACAAATCAGATTTGAGGCACTTTAACATGTTTAACCATTTTTAATATATGACCTGTGGGATAAGAAATGCTTCACTCACCCTTCCTTTTACCTGTCCCCCCATGCCCAGGCTCTGCAAGGTGCTGCTGTGGGTGGTCACTGCCCCACATCCCATTCATCCCCATTGGAGTGGCCAAGGCTGGGGTTACACATAGAGGTAGCTCTGCTTCGCAGTTTGTTTTCCCAAGTGGTGAAAGTGCTCTTTCATAAACAGCCTTGTAGATTTGCTGACCTTTTTATGTACTACGCTAATAGAACTCACATTCACGAACTCCCTCAGAAGATCAAGCAATAAAATCTTATTTTCTCAGGAAATGGTATCGCTTGCGTATCTTAATGAAAATGCTGTGGTTTGTTGTTTTACACTGCACTGGAAGTACCAAGATCAAAGAATTAACACAAGATTCAAGATTAGATCAAGCTTTGTAAGCAAGCGATGTAGTCTTTGTCTTTGATATGCAAAGAAAGAATCATTAAATACATTTGATAATATCAAGCTAGTAAGAGGCTTCAAATACAAGTTGAGCAATCACTAGATAGCTGGAGATAAGCATTTTGATAAAGCAACATTAAAAAGATAAATAAATCCCAATTTAAAACTTTGGAATTAATTCAAACATGGATCAGAATGTCTCAGCAGTTCTGTGTGTCAGTATTTTGTCTCCAGACACATTACTTTAGGAAAATGTGGAAGTAAAGGTGAACCTGATAAGATTAGTTTTCATATCAGCAACAAGTTTTATAGTTGCAGAACTATTAATATATGCGGATGAACAGCGCTCAACTCCATTGGCTTCATCCTAAACAGAGGAAAAGGTTTAAGACAAGCTTTTGAGGTAGTCTAGACAGCATGTATCAGCTTTCCTGTTTTTTAAACTATTAGCCTTTTGGAAGATATCTATAGAATACCATGAGCTCAGCTGATCTAGATACTTAGAAAATATGATTTTTTTTGTACAAAAATTAAAAATGTGAGTACTGATCAGTGGCTGCAGTGTGTAGGGAGAAAAAGGACATTTCTGCCTCAGTTTCTCTATCAGTGAGTGAATAAAAGCTTCTTTGAGATCTGAGTAAAATCTGCTTTTTCATTTTTTAATATTAACATTGGCCATGGACCAAAGCAAGATTGTCTGAAGTACTCATACAGGTAACTAATTGCAGCCTGCTGGTGCCACGATGCCTTCTTCTGAATGCCTCCCACCCGAAGCACTGCCAGGGCACAGCTGGAGCAGAGTCACAGTGGCCTACAGAGCTGCTTCCCGAGCGCAAAGCCGCTGCGCATCTGGCAGAGTTTGCACCCCAAAGGTGGGAACCCCCCCACGTTGCACATCGCCCAGACAGCAAAGCAAGCTTCTGGAAGAGCTCCAGAAAGGGGCACCCGCCTGGGAAGTCATCAAGTTAAAATCCCTCTCCCGCTCTTGATGTTACTAATGACTTTACAACCCCTCCAGGCAGCGCAGCTTCCCAAAACAACTGCCAGGTCTCCAGCCTCAGGACCTTCTCTGTGCTCTCATCCTGGAGGCAGAGGGAGCTTCCCCACCCAGGCTGGGACTCAGCCTCCGGGTGTGCCAGGATCTGTTGCATTTATTTAACATCCCAGGGGCTTTGCCCGGGCAGCTGCAGGTACAAGGCTTAGTGGTTTAAAGAGGCAATAGGGGCACCTTATACCCACTCAAAGGGGGCTTTTTTCAGGGCTGTCACAACAAATCAGAAGGGTTTTAGATTAAGTCTTTGGAATAAGAGAAGTGTTCAGACTATTGCAGCCGCACAAGCTGGCATGCAGATGAGGCTGCAATCTATGGAGGTATTTTATTTTTAAAGACACAAATGAGCTTTTATTGTTTCAAAAGGGAGACGCGGAGAAGTGGGAGACTGTCACCATGATGTGGTGACCCATTCTGCTCCTAGCTTCTTTTACGCAAAAGCCACCAGAGCTCGGCTGATAATTTGAATTAAATCTGTACCTGCCTCTGCAGCCGGACCCTGCACAAAGCAGAGCAGGAAGGCTGAGTTCATCCCAGGCCAGCAGTGACAGAACACACCACTATTCCCCCAGTTCAATGCAGAGAGAGGCTGGGATGTCACAGACTTCAAGGACAAAGAGAAGCAAAGTGCAAATACAGAAAAAGTATGCCTGGTCTAACTCCCCCCTCCATTACCAAGCACTGCAGGAACCATCGAGTGCTGTTTTTCCCGGGAACACTGAGGCAGCAGTATTTCTTGCCTTTTTAACGCAGCTTTTCATTGCATGCAGTACTTAGGAGCTTCAATTGCTCCTACTGCACAGCTGGAGAAAAAATACATATTGGCACACAAATACGTGTTGTGAGTGGCCTATGAGCAGCAGTCAAACCCCTGTACACCACACCAGTGTCTTTGCCACCACTTTGTGTTTAATGAGCTTTAGAAAAATATCAGTGGCAGAACCAAGGCAGATAATTAATCAAAATCAACTACAGCCAAATATACATACACACACTTAGTGCAATACATTATGGGAAAGGCTACATCCTCCTTTTAATGTCCATATCATCACTGGTCCAGAATTAATGTTCATGCCAACAGCATTAATTACTCTCACTTTGATTTCTCACAGAGAAAAGGCAGGCATGCTTCAGAACCACTGAAACCCTGCAGTCCCTTATTACAGCACACTTCTCTTAAGCCCAGGAAAAACTGTGATAATCAATATTGATTGATCTCTGCGCTTAGCCCCACTGCTGCTTCCAAATCACAAAAAGCACTTCATCAGATAATGCATCTATTTAAATTTACCAAAGAAGAGGTAGTTATGCATAGGCTTCAGGGGCTAGATGTGCAAGAGTGCGCTGACAACTCCTGAAATAGATGGGAATAATTAAATGCCTGAAAACACAATGCAAACAGGAGTGCTGACACAGATTTGACTTCACTGGCTAAACAGCAGGCTGAGGAGCATGGATTAAACACCCTTCAAACAGCTGGACTCCTGCCTGTCCCTCCATCCACGCCTGTGAACCAACTCCCAGGTTTGGGTGCAGAAGCATGGTTGGGCTTCTGGAAGAAAAGGCAGCAGGTTTCTCTTCTTGACCTGTTAATTAGCACATGGGTCATGCAGGTTTAAAAGTCCTTTCTACTTGAGAGATAGCATAAAGCCCTCATTTCCCACCTCCCATGAGCAGTCCCTAAACAAATAAGCCATGGGGATGCTCTAAAACTGATGTGTCTGGATGAACTCTTCAGGTGGAACAAGTGGCAGCACATGAGCTCTCTGAATCCCACCAGGATTTCAGCCACCCACATATCCGTTCAGCGGTGCTACAGCTTAGCAATAGAAACTTAGGTAGAAAGCAGAGTTTTGCCACAGAAATGAAGGCAACCACAGGTGAGGGGGACAGAAATTAAGGCCAGCAGGACCCACTGTCATTTCTTTGTAGGCATCTGACCCCAGGTGATAGAGACACCTCAAAAATAAAATTTAAGATCGCCATCCCCAATGTGTATTGCACTTAGAGGAACAGAATTATTTTGATTGATTTTCATTGAAAACCAGCCCAACTTTTGAAGATTATGGGAAAGCTTGATCTGTATAGTTTGTAAAGACTGTCAGGCTATCTTGTCAGGCTATTTAGGGAAAAAGAGAAAAAAAAATCCAAAAATTATCTATGGAGACCTTTATTCAGCAATGTTATCCCAAATCTGCCATTATGTTTAATCAGGATGGTGGTCAAATGTGTTGAAAAGAGGACCTCAGATTTATACTACCCATGTTCAATTTGAGCTCATGAAAAAGTATTAAATCGTTTCTCAGAAAAATTAACAGGCTTCCTAACAGCCACGCAAGACCATACTTAAACCCTATTTTATTAGCAAAATCTAAGATGAGCTAAAAAAAAAATGAAGGCCGCCTATTGTCCCTTGGCAGTTGCCTCTATATTTGATTGTAACTTGAGAAAGACAAATAGCACTTACTTCATCAGGGGAACGAGCATTTTCTCTGGTAGCCAATGAAGCTGCCTATTCTCAGCTGGTCTGCATCAATATATCTTCACTGAAGTCTGTGGAGCCCACCAGTCCACAGTGCTGGGATCTGCACTTTCAAGGGCATAAACTTGACACCCTATAAATATTATATGCTTTTCTTTCACTTTGTAGCTCAGAATTGATTCATTCTAGAGTACAGTTTCAGAGCCGAGTACAGCATAACTCATCTCCAATTGCCATTTGTCTCTGTGAATAACACACCAAGCATCCCTGCATCCCTACACCTAGCAATGAAGCCTCTAAGAAAATGATAACATGTCTTTCTTCCTGCTCACACCACCACAATCCTCCTCCTGATTTGCCCTCAGACCTTATCTATTCCAACAAAATAGCTCTACCAATTCCTTGTCCTCTTGTCTCACCACAGGCTTGGTTTTGTTTTCACCAGAAATTATTTGAACTGCAAGCTGATGTAGTCAAAACACTGAAGAACATAAATACCTCCCTGGGAAATCACTGAACCCGAGTAGGAGAGAATACAAAACCCACAGCTTGCAGCAGGAAAGCCAAATACCCAGCTGCATGTTGGCTGTGAAAGCTGGCTGTAGATATGGGTCCAGCACCTAGAGAGGAAATGAGATTTGATGGCTGAGCCTGAGATAAAGATACTCCTTTTCCATCACTCAAGGGCAGTGATTTCAGTCTCCAACCTTGCTCAGGGGCAGAGGAGTTTCTGCAGCGAGGTGGCTGAGCTATAAACCACAGGAGAGGTGGGAAGCCTGCTGTGGAAAGAAGGCAGAGCAGCCGTGGTGCTGCCATGGAGCAGATGGAGCCACCCTAACACTGCTGCACATTTTACATGCTTATTTTACACTTTCATGCAGTGCAGTAGAATTTGAGCCCAATTACTGACTGCTTTTTAAGCTGACTAGTGAAGAATCCCTTGCCTGCCTGTTTCACAGTACCGGCCCCTTCAGCCCAACACGACCATCAGAGCTGGCCACAGCATCCAAGACCTCTGTCAGGCAGGGCACCATGGGCAGGCCCTGACCTTTCCATGCTACAAGGAGTCCTACTCACTTCAGAATTGATATAAACTTCAGCACCAATAAATCTATGCTTAATCTGGGTTTGGCTGAAAATCTAGGCTTGACAAGAACACAGTTTTAGATACTCCGAAACAAAGGTCATCTACTACAAGCTTCTGAAAGAACAGGGAAGTCCTCTGATATTTCTAAATAACTGGTTCTATATTTAAAAACTGAAACTTGAAATCTATTGTTTGTCAGCTGATCAGCCTAGCTGGCTAAGAAAAAATAATAAATGACCGTTTACAACATAAAGCTGAAGTTAGCTTACCCCACGAGAAGGCAAGTTCCATAAACACCAGCAAGATCTCAATGGAATGATACAACACTGCAAGAGAATTTGAGTTATTCCTTTAATAGTTATCAAATCAAATTCATGGATTCCAACTGCATTATTCAACAGTAACCCTACACAGAGGGTTTGCTACACCTCATTTATCTTCCCCTTAACTGACATTAACTTCCGACTTACTTCTCCTTAACTTCCCACTTAACTGACATCAGGCTTTAGCCTTTCTAAAAACAATATCACCTGTTTGGGGAATACACCTTCTGTAAGACCTTTTCAAAGCTCAGGTGGTATCCTTAAGGGGGCATTCTGCTGGAAGGTGTTCTTGGCTAGGTCTTTAAATTTCTCCACCAAGCACCCCTATTTCAGTCTAAACCAGATGTTAAGAACTCCTTTTCTTGTTTTTAACATCTTGAGTTATTCTGAAAGTGATGCTCATCAAAACATTTTTGCTTTTATGTTTCTTTCATTCATCATGTTCCTAAAGGATCATTCTGTGTGGACACAACCCATAGAATTTCTTTCCTCCAATACTTGTCTTATTTTCTCACCTGATTTCTTGCAAATCCCCACAAATCTCCTGCTCCAATGTGCCGTGATGGGGTTCTAAAAAGTGGGCTAGCACATATGGCAAAATGGATTTAGTGCAGGTTGTGCAAGCCTTCCCACATGCCATTTACAGAATATGTTACTGCATCGTGTTAGTAGTTCATCTCATTGTGACAAAGATATCTTCAGAGAGATATAGAAATCACTAGCTGTAAAAGCAAAATCTGTTCTAATAACTTCTTAGAAATGTTACGCTTAACTTTTGCATCACTTACGGGCTTGATGAGAAAGACATCTTGAGCAAGAGGTCTTTCACAAGGGAGTCTGGCCCAGAGCTTCCTCCTAAAGGCAGTGACATAACTGTTCGGAAGAGGGACCATCTAAGAAGTCATCTGCATCTTCTATTCCCACCCTTTTCACTCTTATCCTTCCCTTTTCTCTGAAATAGTTTCACCTTTTCCCTGGGAATTTTTCCCTATCTTTCACAGGTTGCTGGTTTCTGGCATCTGCTCTGGTCATCTTCCTCTGCTTGGAAAGAAACCCTCCCTCCCAGGGGAGCCCTTGGCCTGCAAAGAGACACCTCCCTCCCTGCTTCTCGAGGGGCTGGCTCTCCTCGGACACATCCCAGGAGAGGACCCAGTGACACCAAGCACCATAAGGCTCTCCTTGCCCAGTGTGCTCTTTCAGATGTCTGTTCTTCCTCTATCACAGAAGAAGGGGGAGAGTGCCAATTGATCCTACTGCTGAAATGAGAGTTTCCACCTCCATCTTCAGAGATGATGGAAACTACACATACTGCTGAACAGAAAAGGTCAGCCTGTTTTTAAAAATCCTAAAGAGGCAGTGATTATTTTTAATGCGTTTAATGAGGTGTGAATTGTAGAAGTTCATCTACAGATGCACGTTCAAGTCCCTATTCTATTGCTACATATATTATAGAGGTCATAGCCTGCAAACTGGTTTTTTCCAGAGTTTGGCTTTGCTTCCTCCTAAGGGATCAATAAAATGCTCAGATTTCCCTTCTATTTTAACTGTGTTGTTGAGGGTATCTTATCCTAGATAGTGAACTGCTGGCACTACATATTATATTGCCTATAACCTTTAAAAGAATCAGTACTTCATATACAACCTAGAAAACCAGTGCTAATTAAAATGCAATACCAGAAAAATAGCACAACAAGCTTTCAGCAGATTGCCACAAAATTTTAAGTGGACTCTCCTTTTTTCAAGACTCTCCATGAAATTTTTTTCACTCTCCACCCCAGAAGGTGAGAACAAGAACATGCTATCTCAGACCATGTTTTGGGGGTCACTACTACAGGGCTTCAAGCTGAGCTCTCAGTGACATCAGTTCAGCACACAGAACTAGGGAGAATTTGCAGAAGTCAAGACAGTCCTGTTGAAGTTGCCCAGTTTGCCAACAGACCTGTCTTGAAATGGAGGTTTCACATCCCTAATTACAACAAAGAGGCTTCTGCAGGAATGCCTTCATAGTATTAGTTTACTCCCCCTTGTAGCTTGCCTCAGAACATACACATCAGGCAGCCAGAGAAAAGGGAAAAAGGAGTGCCACAAAGTAAGCCTACTACAGAAGCAGAAATTTACTTTAATCCCATTCCCAAAGATGACTCATGTTCTTTAATGGAACTTGAAAGTCAAAGTTCTACCCTTTAAAGTCTTCATCTTCTTGCAGCATTAGTCTCATAGCAATTTTCCATGTAAACAGGAAAGTTTTAATTACATAATGGGTATGTCTGCTGTTTTCATATGAATTCTTTTAATCAGATGCAATACTTAAAGAAAGCTGTTCTTTACTCAAAGATCAGATTATTGAACAATAAGACTTATTGTTCAGAACAAGTGAAGTAACACTCTAGCACGTGCTAATTTAGTGTCATAATCCTCAACTCTAGGTAATGCTCAACACGCTCCATTGACCCTGGCCAGATTCAGACGACATGAGCAAGCTTGGCGCTCCCTTTGTAACACACATACCTGTGCAAACCTGCAGCATAAGCTCTACTTATGACTCAGTCTGAGATAGTGATATCCAGCTAGCAAAAACAGCCATGCCATTAACCTACCCACAACTAGAAAAAGTGAAAACCATATACCATCATGACTCATTTCCTGGCTTATGTATAGCTATGAGGTTAAAGCATGGTGGGAAATGGGGGTGGAGACTTTCTTAGTAAAGCTCCCACCACATGCCCCTGCTTTGTGAAGGGCTAGGTAGGTTAAGTTATGGCTTTAAGATGCAGGGTCTTTTCCCCTTTCCATTTTTTCTTTTTTAATTCTGTTTCTTATGCTAGGGTGAGCAGAAAGAAAATAGTTTATATTAGAATATAAGCATCTGCAATTGTGTTGATGGCTCTGTCTTGCTGTTCCTTACTATGACTATTATAGTGCAAAGGACAAAGTTCTAAATAGTCTGTAACTGCTTATTTCTTTTGGTATTTCAGAATCACAGACCGGTGGGGGTTGGAAGGGACCTCCAGAGATCATCTTGTCCAACCCCTCTGCGTGAGCAGGCACACCTAGAGCAGGGGGCACAGGACTACCTCCAAGCAGGGTTTGAATATCTCTTCTATGTATACAATTTTTTTTCTTCAGAAAATGAAGAGCTGTTGTATGCTTTTTTCCACGTCATTTAGCTATACTAAATAATGATTGAATTCCTGTTCCAAACTCAACCGGATACAAGCTTCCTAATTCCTCCAGAGTTTTGTTCCCTATAATACTTGTCTCGGGGAAAAGGCTCCTTTGGGACATTTTGTGCAAAGCTGCAGGATCACCCCCTACAGCTGCATTTTAGTTTAAGCTAATCAACATTTGCCCATATCTGTTACTTTGCTTCTTTGTTTATTAGCTAAGTACCCGTGAAATGAGACCAGGTGGTGCTTGTTGAGGTCTTTAAGAAGCCACTGATAAATGCACTTATGAAGAGCTTTTGCAAAGGAGAGTAGGCAAGTAAATGGGCTGTAATGACCTATAGACTAGCTAAGGAACAGAATAAGAAAGGCAATTACATTTTCTCCTAAAAGTTGACAGAGTGGTCCCAGCCCGCAGAGGCTACATGTGGGTGCTGTGTGCCATCCTAAGAGGAAGAAGGCCTCAACATTTGTGAAGGGCACTGAGTGAGGCAGGCTACTTTAGAGACAATCAGGGGAGTGAGTAGACAACTGACAAAATTAAATTCATTGAAGAGTTCAAGGTAATCCTCCTCTGTAATGCAAGTATTTGATGCATGTTATTGGCTATTCTGTTGTACAAAAAAAAAAATGTATGCTGGCATTGCTGCAGGCAGCTTAATGAAGCTCCTCAGTGCCTGGCAGCATTAATAATAAAAACAAAAGGGTGTCATACCTTAAAATGAAATCTAATCTAGCCTGACATGGTATATTGTTTACCTCCAACCTTCCCACTTCCAAAATCCTATTAAAGACATGAAAAGGCTTTGACTCATTAAGATGAGCAGCAGCAGGCCAGCTTAAGCTGTTTTGCTTGAGAAAGTTGATAAATGGCTGTTGTCATGAAAGGTGGAGGAGAGAGAAACTGGGCAGCAGTGGCAGGTTACTGGGGAAGGAGAGATCTCCCAGAGGGACGGATGGATTTTACCTCTGCTGGTGGTGCCTGTGGCAGGAGATGGCTTCCCTCCCTAGTGGCTGAGGTGGGATGGGGATGGGGGCTGCCCGGGCTTCCCAGCCCAGGGCTTTGATGGGTGGTGGTGTGCCTGTGCCTTGACACAGGAACAGAAAAAGGACCTTGGGTACACTGAATCAAAGTGAGCCGAGACCATACCTGGGTGTTCTTGTTGGGTATGACGTCCTTCCTTGTCTCTGGCAAAGCCCAGATAGGTTTCAGGCACTTCTAGTTTGGGTGCTGTGGCTGGTCCCATCCTGCCCTTGCACTGCAGGGTGTCCAGGTGAGAGGAGTGGGAATGATCACACAGCTAGGAAAAATAACCCTCTGGGAACAGTGGAAGGGTCTCTGGCCTCTTTAGTCAAGGAAAGACTGAGAGGACACATACTGGCAAACATGTAAATACTAGTGGTAAAGAGGAAGGGAATAAACACTTATGACTACAGGAGAAAGAACAATAAACCTAAAGGATACCATAGAAGAACCAGGCTAAGTATCAAGAAGAGTTGTCCAATAAAAAGGATAGTTAATTACTAGAATGGGTTTATCCTTGAAGAGCAGAGGAGTGAGCATCAGCTGAAACGCGAGGCTGTTCCTGCCTGTGCTCAAGGGTGGCCTGGGTTCATGGGGCCTCCCTGCAGAGGGAAGACCTCTCCAGGTCTCTTCTAGCTCTGCTGTACTTCCTCATCCATGATTTATGGGTTGTCTCTTGTGCTCCCCGAGTGGTTGGCAGGGAAAGCACGTTGCCTGCTAGCTGCCTGCCCCCCCAGCTACTGCCGGCGGGCGAGGGATGCCCGCAGCGTGTCTAGCAGCGCACCCTGCGCTGCCACTGGCACGCTCCCAGGCGCAGCAAGCTTCGCATGCTAACAGAGCCAGCTTGTTTGTGCTTTTGGCTGGGAGCGTGAAATAACCTCTGCCGTCTCCTCTTCTGACTCTTGTCCTGCGTGCAGAGGGGTGGCCTAAGAATCCTGGCGCTGGCTGATGGGACTGAGCTTTAATGTTTGTGCTTCTGTTACTGAACTGATATTTAAGTAACCTGTGTGCAGTAGAGGGTGATGCTATGGCTTGCCCCAGTCCTCTGTTGCACAGGAGCCTACCAGCTCCTTCCAGTGCTGCTCACCTGTGTCCTCTGAGCAGCCCAGCATCGCTTAATGGAGTCAAGCCCATTCCTGCAAGGAAAGGGCATCCAAAACAAACAGAAACCAAGAGTCTCCCTGAAGGAGCTTGAACTCTGGCTCTGCTAACAGAGCCCTTCGCTCAGCCCCTTGCAGTGTGCATGAGCAACGCCCATGGCATGTGCAACTTGTTCACATCTCGCAGCTGGCACTGGATTTTGCCATGTCGCGTGCCCAGCTCTGGCATGCACGCCCCTCCTTCCCCACCCCACAGCCATTGCCCCATCGGCCGAGGGCTCGCCATCAGTTAAAGCCTTTACCCTGGACACAGGGACATGCTCGGGCAGTGCGATGCCGCTAAATTGCAAAACCCTTAGTGAAGAGGGTGCATTTCAGGTAGCAAAGTTAAGAAATATCGGGATTTAATGCTGTTCATTGTGGGCAGCTACTAATTACAGGATCAGAGGTTAGTTTTTTCCACCAGGTCTCTGTTTAATTCATACAACTAAAACCAGGTTGTTACGGTGAGAAGCATTAGACTGCTTCAGTAACCGGTTGCTACTTGTGCAGCCTATAAGAAAGCATTCTCTTGGCTTTCAAAGACACTTAGTTGTAAAACTCTAGGAGAGAGCAGGTTTTAAAGTGTAGTTTGGGGATTGAGAGAGGACTCTTAAAACTCGCTTCTTTTTGCTCCATGAAAACTAGGGCTATAATAAAATAATTGACACCTTTTTAATGCAGCGGCTCACTTTTGAAAACTTCAAAACTCTGGCTTTAGTCCAACCTTTTTGCTAGCATAGGCTGTGACTTGTAGCTTCAGTCATAACTGACAATCTAAAAAGCCTCCTAGGTGTCATATTGTATAGTCAACACTATATGATCTTCATGGCTTTGTAAGTGCCTCGAGTGCATCAGAATGCTAAATTATTGCTGATTCAGACTGTGTATGCAGATGATTTTTCTCCTCTCGTCAGCCACCAAATACAGATTAAGTAGCTGATGATTTCAGCGTTGTATATATTCAGAACTTCAGTACTCAAGATGAAAAAAAGAGGTTTATTCATTAAAGACAGACAAAAGGTGCAGAACTCCTTTGGAAATCAGAATCACAGAAAACACCTGCTCCAAAAATGCGCACTCAAAGGAAATTGAGATATTCCTAGCAGCTTCCCACAACACTCATGGCTCTGTCCCTATGGCTGTTGTGAATCTTTTATTTTACTAACTTCTTTACCACATTATCCCACTCTCTGCAAACAAAGAGTTTATTTATGTTAATTAACAATACAAAGTGATAAAGTTAAATATCAGCAGAACTGTCTTCATCCTACTGGTGGCTAAAGAATGCTGCAACCTGTAGACTAGCACACCGTAAATAAAAGCAGTCTTTCAGTGCTGTTCATAGCTATAGCCTTAGCTTCAACGTAAGCATGCTTGGAATATGAGGCAGTGCATAAATCTCCCTTTTTCATTCCATTGCTGCACTGGAGCAATCTGTGAACCATTTAATTTAAAAAGCAAGTGTCCATATGCTTATACACAACATTTATTGCTTTAGAAAAAACCTGGTCTGTGTTGTGTGATGTTGCTAGTTTGAGAAAATTCTCCTATTACTTAATGAAAAATTTAAGAAAGCTGGTTAAAGAGGGCAGCCCGAGAGATGTGTATTTCATGTTTTTCTGATGGTTATGTTTGCACTGAATCAATGGCTGACTTCTAAGGAGCAACCGGGCACAGGTATAGCTAATTTAATGTAGGGTGCTTATGAAGCTTAAAGAAATATTAGAATAATGACAGAATTGAGTCCTTAGTGCCTTTTGCTTCCCATAGGTGTCACTTGGCAAATGAGGCAGAGGAGAGGGGCAGCTGTCCCACGGACCCGGCCTCAGGTGCTGCTGCGTCCTCCTGTAGAACATCACATTCATTTGGGTGATTTAGTGAACTGCCAATTCCCAGAAACCTGAGTTATGCACCACCAATTATAATGTTTAGCCACTTATTCATCCTCAGTATAGTTGTGAGATTTTCTGTTCTCATACGGCAATGCGTTAATTAGGGTGTGTAACACATGGCCTCTGTAAGCTGTACCAGTAATTTCTCTACACACACAATTTCTTCTTGTCTTCTTTATCATGTGCTGAAATTATTAACTTTCTTTTGCAGCTGCCTCAACAAGTTAATAACATCATGCGTATTATGAACAGCAAATTTCTTTTCAGTAGCCAGTCTCTGAATACCAATTTTTCATCAGTACAATTGATAAAATTCTACTGTACTTGTAGGCAGCAAAATATATATAAAAAAATATGTAGGAGTGAGTGTACTCTTTAATTTACATTCTAGTGTGAAAGGTTTCAAATGACAGATGCACGAAATATCTATATTTGCACCAAATAAAAGGTAAAAATACAGCAACGAAGTAAGCTGTACCCATATCAGTGAGGGACCTGAGCTGTGGCCATTGCAATGGCCCTTTATGTAACAGAAAACCCTTTTTCTACTAATTTCTGGAATATGCGAACTTTTTTCCTGCTACAGCTCATAAAATAAAACTATATTTTCAGGCTTGGCTACAGCTTGCCTTGACGTGGATTTCCTTGCTCGAAGGAAATCAAGCAGTTTAGTCTCATCTAGGTGATAGCTTTTATTTGAAGATTTTTCAGTACCAGAGTCTAAAGCCAGCTCAGTTCACAACTATTACATTGTTGATCTTACGACAAAGGTCCAACCAGATGTGCTCTACTACTGCATAGGGCAGCTCCCCCCAGATCATTAGCTTTCCAATCTTTTTCCATCTGCCAGCAAACTGGCTTTGCTTTTTGCTTTGACTTTCTTTGATTATTTGTGTTATCCAAATGAACATTTGAATGTTGTTCTCGGATTTTTTAGCATTAAAATATCAGTGGAAATCCTTTCACATATATATGGCTGATTTCCCAGCACAAACCTCCTGGCATTCACAGTTCTCTTCTTGTCTTTCCCCCAAAGGAGGTGTTTCTTTTCCACCAACAGCCATAAACACCAGCAGGACGAGGAGTTCTGACTCTTTCCGTTTATTACAATAAACCTTTTTAACATCAGTGTGATATCTTGCTGGATCTGTTCCATTATCCCAAAGGATAATGGGGAATGTGAAATTCAGGGGAGCTAACATTAGTAGACGATTTTGCAAAGTTTTCTCTGTAACATGAGTTCTCTGATGCTGTTCCAATTTTTCAATATATTCCAACAGGAGAATATATGATCTACCAAAACATGAGCAATAAGTGAATCACTTCTGGTACAAATCAGGAAAACTTAGATCCACACAGCTCTACAAGCATTTGCATGTGGCTACATCCTACTGATTTTGATCTCAAATAATGGTCTCGGAAAATAGCCTACGGAGTGAACTTGTAGAGTAGACTGGGATCTTGAGTTTGAGTGAACTAAGGAGAAAGTATTTAACAGCCACAGAATTCTTTGTGTGAAAATTAAAAAAAGAGGGAAGTGAGTCCTGCTTTCATTTAGCTAATAACGCTTTTAAAGTCCATTCTGGAGTTAGCTTCTTTTTCCAAACATTTTTTTTACATATTGGGTGTCTTTTTGGCTGGTCTTGAATTACCTCCAGGCTAAAATCTATATGAAAGCTTTTATTCTTTCAAAACTTAAAACTGTGGTGCAGTCTCTCAAATGTATTGGTGGGAATAAGGAAACTAAAGTGTTTTGAGATATAGTTTGATACATTCACAGACAAGAAATAATAGGGTAAGAGTAATCTTGGAGTTTAACACTTGTTGCTGTGATAAATCCATGTGTGTCTGAGCTGTTGATAAATTCCTCATGTATTTGTTGATAATGAGTGTTTGTATCATACTTACATCGTACTAATCTCCTGCTTCAGGGCCGCTCTTTGTTACTCATAGGAGGAAAGATATACCTTCCTCCACTTGACTGTTATTTTTTTTGAGAAGATGATGGAAGAGGGAGAAGCTTTCCTTTCTCTGAGACTCTGCAGAAGGGCCAGAAGAGACACAAGATATGCTGATGCTCCTCTTTATGGCTGAGTCTCCAGGTGGCTGGTTGATGTTCTGCTGGGGCTTGAATTGCTCATCAGATTGCACATCAGAAACTCGGCTCCCCTTTCTCACTCTGAGCTTTGCACGGTCGCCGCGTTCAGCTGCGGGGAAGCTGTGCGTCCGACAACCCTTGAAGATTTAATAATACTTGGTCTGCTTTGTGTTAACATTCCCTGTGTGCAAGTATTATAATTGTTGAGCTTTACAAGTTCCTGGCACTCTCCTGAGAGCAAAGTGTCTGTTGGTAATTCTTCAGTGAAACATAAAAATGTCTGTTTAAAGATCTATTATAAACCAGACTGTGTGTTTGTCCATTTTCACTTTACTGGCCAACAGTGTGTAATAATACTTCAGGATGAAAGACGTTAACTTTACCGATGCAAACAAATCTGAGCAATAAATGCATTAGTCAAACACTTGAAGGTCATAAGGTATTTTTTTGATGCAAATACTACAATGAGAGAGGGATTCTCCACTTGATTTGGAGCTACTGAGAACAAAATATTTCAGTGGGGACTAAAACTCTTCAGCAGGAGTACTTTGCTCCATACTGTGGGGAAGTATAAGTGACAAAATGAGGTGTTTGCATTGAAGCAGAGGAGATGCAGTGGAATTCTGTTGAATTCAAGAAGGGCAACAGGGATGACCCCAGTAACTACAGGCCCATCAGTCTCACTTCTGTGCCTGGCAAAATTATGGAGAAGATTATTCTGGGAGTTATTGAAAAGCACCTGAAAGACAATGCAGTCATTGGTCCTAGCCAGCATGGGTTCACGATGGGAAAGTCCTGCCTAACAAATTTGATTTCCTTCTATGACAAGGTCACCCACCAAGTTGACCAAGGAAAGCCAGTTGATGTGATCTTTTTGGATTTCAGTAAAGCTTTCAATACTGTCTCTCACAGTCTCCTCCTGGACAAAATGCCCAGCACACAGCTGGATAAACACATCATGCAGTGGGTGAGCAACTGGCTGATGGGTCGGGCTCAAAGGGCCATAGTAAATGGGGTGACATCGGGCGGGCAGCCAGTCACTAGTGGGGTTCCGCAGGGATCCATCTTAGGGCCGGTACTCTTTAATCTCTTTGTTAATGACTTGGATGCAGGACTTGAAAGAACACTAATGAAGTTTGCTGATGACACAAAATTGGGAGGAGCTGTTGACACTCTCGAGGGCAGAGAGGCCCCGCAGAGGGATCTGGACAGACTGGAGAGCTGGGCAATCACCAACCGTATGGAGTTTAACAAGGGCAAGTGCCNTGGGCGCCACGGGACATTAAGGATATAAAGCTGCTACTGGAGAGTGTCCAGAGAAGGGCTGCGAAGCTGGTGAAGGGTTCAGAGGGGAAACCGTACAAGGAGCTGCTAAAGTCCCTTGGTTTGTTCAGCCTGGAGAAGAGGAGGCTGAGGACAGAGCTCATGGCGGGCTGCAGCTTCCTCACAAGGGGAGGAGGAGGAGGGGCAGGCTCTGGTCTCTTCTCCCTGGTGACCAACGCCAGGACCCGAGGGAATGGCAGGAAGATGTGCCAGGGGAGGGTTAGGCTGGGTATCAGGAACAGGCTCTTCCCCCAGAGGGTGGTGGAGCACTGGAACAGGCTCCCCAGGGAGGCATCACTGCACCCAGCCTGGCGATGTTCAAGCAGCACTTGGACAACACCCTCAGAGCCATGGTGTGAATTTGGGGTTGCCCTGTGCAGGGACAGGACAGGAGTTGGACTCGATGATCCTTCTGGGTCCCTTCCAACTCAGGACATCCTATGAGTCTATGAATAAAGAGATAGAAATGACACAAGGTAGGAAAGCCACAGCTTCAAAACCAATTTCTAGTAGGCTCAGAGACTGTGGATGTCATTAAATATAAACTAGCAGCATAAAAAAGAAAATATGGGTGTGCAAAAACAATGAGGTGCCAAAAGTAAAAAGGAGCAATAAAGAGGTAGATAACAAAGGGCTGGAATGGTTAGTGAATGCAATTAAAGACTCCAAAGAAATTACAAGGAAAGTAATGATACAGAATAAAATATCTTCACCAGACGATGAGCAAGAGGAAGCGTTTCCAATATGAGAAGAGTAAAGCGTCAGTGAAGGAGACTGTGAGCTTTCTAAGGCAAAGACAATAATTTCTAGACAATAGATTCAGCCTCTGCAAGAAAAAAAAAATTAAATAAACTCCCTGCTTCAATGTTCATAAAGGATATGGAACAGATGCCAAGAGCAGATGTACAGTTTCCAAAAGAAGAAAGAGAAACATTGCAGAAAATCATTGCTGTAACAGCTGATCAAGAAATAAAACAATCTCAGCCATGGGGAAAAAAGCCAAAATTAAACAAAGATCCATCTCACTCTTCAGAAGAAATCCAAAGAGGAAATATGAGCCTGGGTCACAAATGTTAAAACAGGGAAGCAGGGGCAGGCTAAAGGGATATTAAATAGGGATATTAAACTCAATGCCCCAGAGCCTCGTCTTTCAAATCAGAAAGAATGCAACAGTATGGAGCTTGATTTTGTGTTTTTCTTATAAAGGGCTTGAGGTGTTATGATAATGCAAGCACCAGGTTAAAAAAAAAAAAAGAAAAGAAAAAGAAGAATTTGGTTTTATTTCCTCTGAAATGTCCATTTTGTGGCTCACAACCTTCTGGATAGTGTCTTCCCTGTACTGCACTAGATGTGGATCCAATGCATCACAAAATAATTGGTTTTTCCATTTTGGCACATTCCAGCCATTTAGCATTATGTTTTCAAGATGAAGGAGGACATTTTTCCCTGTGTTCTCGTGCTTCATAGGATTTATAATAATAAATATGAGCTGGTAGCTGAGGGGAATTCTGATTTGTAAAGTGACCATTACAAAAGTAAAGCATCATGAACTAAAATTAAACTTGAGGTTTGGGCTTGTTTCCAGTGGCAGGATCCTATTACTGGTGATGAAAAGAAGGAAGCAGAGTAAATCAGAACAAAGTTATCCATGCAGCTAGAAAGCCAGAGCTGTACAAAACCTCATAGATTAGGTGGGGACAGTTTTAACGTTTTGATTTGGAGCACCAGTGAGTTAAAAAGAGTACTGATGCAAAGTTTCTGGGGAAAATGCTTTCTTGTCAAAATCGCTCAAACTAACGAGACTCTGTGCTTCAGCAGTACTTCGCTTAACTCGGATGGATTGTTTTGGATTTCTTTGGAAAGCAGCCAAAATACTTAGAGGAGTTAAAGTAAATTCATAAACTTATCAAGAGAAAAATAAGTTGCATTGTGATATTTAGAGAAAAAAATTATAGCAGCATGTAAAATGCCTTCTGAAATAATTTAATACATTAAATTTATCTTCAAAAAAAAAAATGTTGAAGGTGAGAATAGAGTATGGAGAAAACATCATGGCCTTGCTACCAAGTGACATCTCTGAAGGCAATGGGTTACACAGGTGTGAGAACAGCCTTTGGCTGGTGGAGGATTTTGAATACGTGCTTATCAGTGTTCTTTCCCCAGTGATAATTTTGCAGTCAGAAAAACATGGGGGCCATACCCTACAGCTCTGCACCCTTCCTATCTGCCATGACCAACATTACTGCCTGTTCTATTTATATAGATACACGGCACAGGTTAAACTTTCCATATTAATAAGATACTTGGGAAGAAAGGAGCCTCAGGAGGACTCAGAAGGACTGGGACACTTGCACTGGGCACTGACATTTTGGGTCGTGTTCCCAAGAAGTGGGTATGTCCAAAAAACAAAGTGTGGAGATGTTTTTTCAAACCCTGGCCAGTTTCAAGGACTGAGAAGTAGAAACCATTTCTTGCAAGTGAGTATGCACTCAGAGAAAGGATAACATCATGGCCACTTTCATAAACAAGTTTTGAAATATTCTTTGGAGGGAACAAAAATAAGATTTAAGAGGGAGGGAGTGTATCATCAAAGTAAGTATTATGTGGGAGGAAGTCGTGTTGGTCTTTTTGCTCAAAGTGCAATAACTCCCTATCATTTCCTGCACTTTATTAATAACTACTCTTCTGTTTAAAAATATTTTAATCTCTTTCATAGCTGGAATGACTCATCAGCTCCATTTTCATTGTTAAAGATGATGTCTTCCAGTCTCACAGCCACCAGAACAGTGTCCCCAGGGAGTAGCATGGTGCTAAACCAACAGTATGTCCTATTTTGTTCCCCCAGATCCACCAGTCTAATTATTCTTATTAATTTAACAGACAGCTAAACATCTATGGTTATGAAAAAAACAAAAAGTCAGAAAGCAATGCTATAGTCAGAGCTGATAAAAGAGACAATCTATCACAACCAAGAGGATTGCTGCTGCATGACTTGGAGATGTGGTGCTATTTCATAGCCCAGGAATTACAGATTTGTCTGTTGTTGCTCTCAGCATTCATGAATAAATAATTCTGGGGACACTTCATGCTTTTTCCAGCAGGCCAGTGGGCAGGCTGTGCAGAAAGCCCCATGTCCAAGGAGCAGGTACCATGCAAGGGGGCGGGTGGTCCTGCCTCCAGGCAGCCTTGTTACCTGGCAGCCAGATGAAGGGTTTAGCACAGGCATGGCCTGTTTCTGTCTGCAAGCCCAAACAACCAGGGCAAAGCACTGTGTCCTGCCTGGAGTCAGGAGAATGATGTGGGACCAACTCAAGAAGAGGGCACTGTGATCAGAGCATGTAGCGCTGGGAGCATGCTTGGGGTAGATGGAGCCCAGCGTGTTTGGTTAGAGAAGAGCCATGTTCACAATGCATTTGCTCACCCCTGGTGATTGGAACACCACTGTTTTTACCCCCTTTGAGGGGCAGAAAACTAAGAGACAGGTTTCACTGCTGCATCCTCCTCCTGCCAGGAGAAGGAGAGCACTCGATCCTCCTGCCCCAAGCCAAAAGTCTACAGCTGGGAGGGGAAGTGGCTCTCCCCAATGATGGAAAATGTTGCCTTCCCACAACCTTTAATTCCTTTATTCCTGTGCTTTTCTTTATCCCATGTCCCACTGCAGAAAATGATGCAAAGTTGTTTTGTCACATGCTGTTCCCACAGACGATGGTATAAAACTGCCAGATTTTCTCCTACTGTGAGGTCTTTCAGTCAAGCCCAATGGAAACCAGGAATGTCATCAAGTCAAAAAAGGTGGTGTAAGGACATTCCTCTAACTGCTGAGTTTCAGGCAGAGGAGATGGTTAAGTGTAAAAGGGTCAGTTTATCATGCTACATCAGACAGTCATGTTTTAATTTGAAAGTAATCCTTTTTCTATCACACTGACATTATTTTCCCACTTGTTTCCTGTGCCAGTACCAGTGCTGCAAGTAGAGAAAATTGAGCTTAGGGGATGATGGCTTACTAGTTTTATTATCTGAAGTCTATGAGAAAGGAAAATGTGGTGGAGTCTCCATTTTTTGGGGTCTGTATTTCAATGCATCAAGACAATAACACCCTGAGAGATAGGCTATACTTCAAGTGTGTTTTATGAGCTGAAGACAGAATTATTGACTTCATCTCTTTAGACTGTGTTGTGCAGGAGATCAAAGAAGGTGTTCATAATTGTCTTCTAGGAACCTGACCAATACCAATGTCACAAATTCAACATTAATAACCATTGTTTACCACCCAAGAAGGCATAAAGATGGTAAAAAGTGACATACAGACAAAAGGGAAATAATAGGGGAAAAAAAGACTGCTTTCTAAGTCCAAATTTATTTGAGAGGAATAAGAATACTACACATAGTTTAATCCATGCCAGATCTCCTAGGGAGCACATAAACATATTCATGCTATTAATGTTTCCACTCAGAAGCAAACTGCCATTGCACTACATAGAAACTTTTCGATATAGAGGTGGAAATGACACCTCATTCTTTATGATGATGAGAACTGAGGTCCTACTGCAGTAAAGACACAGACTACAAGCAACGTGAGCCAAGCTCATGCACAACCCTGCAAGAAGATGTTTGAAGAAGCTAATAGCTTGCTTTCCTCAAATTAATTATTTGATTGTGCAGAGCTGCCAGAAAGAAGAAACCAAAGCTACCTGTCTTCTCCTCACCCACAAACAAAGCAGTGGGTAAGCTTCTTCAGGGTATCAAACAATGGCTTTTTTATTTCAGATTTGAACATTCCTTCTATTCAAATCTAAGTACAATGGACTTTATCTTTGATGGGCTCATGGGGCCCTCGAATGTCAGATCTGTAACCCTGTGGATCAGATCCTCATCACTCCCTATTGTTTTCCACCAGATGAAGATCTTCCATAGAAGTTACATAAATAGCCCATTCATAAAAGTATAAAAACATATTGTACCAAGACAATAGGCCTGCAAGGCCAGCAATATCCCTGGTGAAGTTAGCAGAACTTGCAAAGAATTTGCCTCTCTCCTCAGGCTTCAGTGCAGAATCCCAATAGCCATCATCTCTGTCTCATCTCCATTTCCATCCCCATTTCATAAAGACTGGGAAATAAAGATGAAAAGCAAAGGCTTTAGCTACCTGGGGAGCTCCTGTGTTTGTGGTGCAAAATGTACTATGATAACACACAGTAAAATAGAGTCTATTATCTAGTCCTCTTTGAGGGGATTTCTTTAATGTTTCAGCTTTGGACAAGTTATTGATTTCACTATTCATGTTCCCATTTCATATTTTTTTCCTTAATCAGGGTTGGCTGCTTTCCTTCTATACTGTCCATGTACAGAAGGGAAGCAAATGGAGCAGTGATATTAACAGGTACTCAGACCTTGATGCAGGATCTGCTGAGGGCAGTTCCTTGGCCTTGTCTATGGCAGCACTACAGCGCCAGGACAGTACTGAGGGATTAATGAATTTAAGCCAAGAGTGGGTTTCCTTATAGTACTGCATGCATGGGAACTAACATTCATGTATGCTTAGCCTTCCCTCTTCCATATGTACTACTTGTATTCTGCTCTGCTTAAAAATTGAGTAGGCATTGAATTGTTCATCACAAGATGTGTTTTCAGCCAACATTTGATCGCAACAGGAGTCTTCTTTGGTCTTCACTTGAAAAGAATTAGATGTGGAAAAGGTAATGAGGATACGGATCTAGTTCACTCTTATATTTACATATCTCCAGGTCCTTTGCCTCTTTCGAGGACATATAATGTAGCATTTATTATGGCACGATGCATTTGTGCCATATTACTGATTGCATTGTGGCAGGCCGCAGTGGTGACTTATTGGCAGGCCACTTCTTAAGGTCAACATCAGTCTTGCCTTTACACAAAGCAGAAATGCTCCTTCTACCTGATTAGGCATCACTGCAAGTGAGCGGTGGGAGGCCAAGGATTCTCTAGTTAAAAGGCTGATTAGCCTGTCTTAAAATAAACTTAAATTGAACCAAGGGTGAGTGATCCAGAAAATAACAAAGTGCATCTAATTAGAGTGGAAACGGAACAAACTGTACTCTGCCTTTTTGGCTTCATTTTATATGTTAATGAAAAATGATAAGCACTATGCCTGATATTGTTAAAGAGCTTGAGTGGATGAGCCTCTTGTCTTCGGCCAGATGCTGCTATCATTTACACCAACATAAACAAGAAGAGTCTTCCTTGGTGTGGATCCAAAGAGTTGACGCCTGTCTTACATCACATCAGCCCTAGTATGAACATCAAAAAGCCCAAGCTTTTTTTCAGTCCTTCACATTACAACCAGAACATTTTGACCTGTCCACTTAACTTTAAATTAAATTTGACTTTGGCTTTTCTGGGCTGGAGGGTCAGTTTACAAAATATTTGGAGTTACTTGGTTCCCACCACTATAGAGTTCAGAGAATGTCAGCTCACAGCGGTACCATAGGTCCCAGCTTCATATGTCTGCCCATCATCGTATGTATACGCTGTACATTGGCTGTGTTAAGTACATTCCTTGCATGGTTTTACTTGTGGCAGCTTCTTATACTCAAAGTACACTAAGGCTGGAAGAGAATGCACGGGAAGTTTTAAAGAAGTCTCTGGGGAGAACCTGGAGTTGAAAAGCATCACCAGATGAAAAAAGGAGGCATTGAAATGTGCTGCCGTAATAGGAATGTAAAGAAAACTGTAATATCAGCACAGGGTGCTGGTGAAATTTTCCAGTTATTTCAATACCGTGCTGTAGATTTCTCTGGTGTCCTGTAACCCTGGGCAGAATAGCTTAAAAGAAATAAAGGTGCTGCACCAGCGATGCTTGTGATTCAATAAACATCAGTCTCTCCTGCATCAATATCCCTTAACTATGCAGCTAGGAACAACACATTAATTTCCAAATCTAAAATGAAACACGATAGAAAATTCTTTCCTGTTTTTAATGCTTAAATAATTTCCTGTAGATGCTTCATATTGTACTTACCGCCCTCGAGGGCTTGGTTTTTTGGTAAGAACATACTTGACTGTACCTCTGAGGCTCACCGAGGGCTGGGCTGTCCCCTCACCAAGTACACAGCTGTATAACAACCTAGACAGGGCAAGAACTAGGATCTGACTCCTGGTTTGAATGGCTTTTTGGTCCAAAGAGGAATTACTCTGAGCCAGCTCCCTTGTCTTGATGTATCCTATGAAGCTGAACGGTACTTTGGGGAACTAAGCCAGGACTTTGTCCCTCCTGATCTGCCCACTTGGGGTGAGAAGTAGCATTGCCAGGTATGGGGTCTAGCAAAGGGCTGGGCAACCCTCAGAAAGGTGCCTGTTGTGTTCTTAAATGCAGTAAGATTTTCAAGTTGAAGGCATTGGCGATAGGCCAATTCTTAGTTCTTAATTTTATTTTTTTTCCTGAGGTGATTTGACCTTCTGACTACAGAGGTTTGCGGGCTGCGCAGCTGTACACGGCTGGGATGTCAACACTGGCATACACAGCTGCCAACATTGCTCAGAGGTCAAGCTCCCGAAATTATGAGAGAGTCCAAGAGGAGAAGGAAAAAAAGCGAAAGTGTGGAAAAAGGAAGGGAGAAAAAAAAGGTCTGAAGCTTAAATATTTGTGGCAGATCCTAAATTATGGTGAGAGGTGCTAGTCTCTCCATAGTTGAGATCAAAGCCAGAGTTTGACCATGAACCAGGCGTCATTCCCAACTCCACCCTCAGCTTCAGCAAGGCCAAACCGATTCTCCTAACACTTGACAAAGCAGACCTATCCCAGGGTAGTTTTTCCAGCATGCAGGGAAGAAAATCTGGCAACGCCTCTGGACAGCTTCAGCAATCAAAACACTCAGAGGCCTCTCATATATTTGTAAGATTTTCCTATGATTCCTTGTTTGGTTTTCTTTTTTTAGATTTTGTCTTGCCTTTAAAATGACAAACCTTAAATGTGTTTGCTTTATTTCTCTCTTTTTAAAACAGTTCTCGACTGGGGTGGCAAAGAGATGCAGAAGGATGGAGGAGGCTGTGTGGAGGTCAAGCTGCACGGCCACGCCGGGTACCCGATGGCCACGTACCAGCCTGCAGCTCACGTTTGGGCTCCATCATTCCTGGCACAGATGAAAAGTTTTTGGAGGCTGAGAGATATTGGCCCGTCCCCTCCCTTCTCCCTCCATCCCAGTTTATGTTATCCCAGCTCCAGTTAACAGTTTAAAGCAGGAATGCCCTTCTCCTGCAGGGTTAGGAGAGCCTCCCAGGACACCGCTTAGCAACCCAGCTCCAAAAAGCATGTAAAGGCTTTGAACAATTTGTGAGCGAGTGGTATTATTATCTATATGGAAATGTTCAGACCTTGAAATACAGACTGTATTTCTGCATTAACTCAAAGTGAATAATATCATACCCTTGAATTAAATCACTGGGGACGATGATGGTAAATCTGGCTTTATATTGATAGTGTCATCTTATTGTCCCTGCTCTATATCTCCTTCACCATGACAGCGTGGCAGTGAAACTCCAGCCACCAAGGTTCCAGCATCCATGTCATTTAATGCAACCGTCTCCGGTCTTACAGAATAGATGGCTCAATCCTAAACAGATTAACTCCCTCTGAGAAGCTATACAAAGGTGATTTATTTTCCCCTGGATACGCACGCAAATACACAGCCGCACAAAGAGGTGACTTGCATGCCCGTCAAGGAGAATATACATCCAAAGACCTGCAGAGAGGAACAGCAGGAGTAACACTGGCAACATCCCAGCCCATGGGGATTTCATTAGGCTAAATAATATTTATCTACATTCATTTATCTAGAGCCCAATTCCAGGTTCGTATGGAATAAGACACGGGTGACTCACTCAATGGGATTTGTTTGTCTCTCCAACACTTTTAAACTTCTAGAAAGTTCACAGAATTAAAGTCTTACTAATATTTCTTTTTTATATGTACAAATTTACAACATAAACAGAAAACAGCAAATTCTTGAAGACAGTCTAGATGCCTGTTCCTAGAATATAGAATGATATCACTTGAATTTCTGTGTTTCAGCTCTATTTAATAACATCCTATTTATCAAAGCCAATGGCAACATAGTTTTCCTAAACCACTAGCAAGTTTATTCTCTCCTAATAAAAATTGAGATATCCTGACCAAGGGTTTGATGCAAAACTGAAGGAAACCTATGATAATCATTCCACTGGCCTCAACAAGTTTGGATGGAGACCCCAAAATAAAGTGTGCATCAGGAGAAACAGTGGGCTGGAAGTGAAGTATCATAGATAAGTCTATTGCCTAAAATTGCTGCGGGAATAGTATTTGACTGATGTTTCAGTATGGTTACATTTTAAAATGCATTCTTTGCGTGGTTAGAGCAAGCATTTTCCTTAAATTAAAAAAAATTGAGCTGGTTAGACTTCTCTGTTTGAATGCTGATGGCATTTTTCATTTTTATGCCCTTCTCAAGAGCTTGTCCAGAAAAACATGAGATTTTGCTGAAGCAATAAGGGAATTTATACATTCAAAACAGATCTGTACCATTATGACTTCAATGTGTAATGCTGAGGCAATAAAATTTATGACTCTCTTCTTCAGTGCTTTAATGAGGCATTGCCAGGCTCACTGTATATTTGCAAATGTCTTAACAGATAATGATTTTAAAAAGTACTAGAGTACAGCTGCCAGCACAAATGGCCATAACACCAATTATCTTTGCAGAATTTAGTCATTATGTTGAATCAAAGGCAAAACTGAATCATCGGCCAGTATTCTCCCCCAGTTTGTGAGGAAAGTCAAGGGAACACGTTTCTTCTGGACACATCTCCTGTTAGCTTTCCTCCACTTATGCCTCCATTGCTGGCATAATCCCACAATTAAACTGAGCCTCCTGATGAGACTTATTATTTTTAATCCAGCTTGTTAAAGGGCATAAGTGTTTTCACTAATCCGTCTTTGGCATGCTTGCTTTTCCAAGCACAGCCCTTCTTCTGAAGGGAGCACAGAGGCTTTGATAGTGCCTGGGACAGGGCTCCCCAACAGTCGCATGGCTGACCGACACCTCGTTTGTTCAAGTGACCCGTAAATTCACTAAGCAGGTTAAGGTCATGTGGGACCAGGTGGGGGTGCTGAGGGTGATTGGACTGACAAAATCAATCATGGAAGTGTTTGCTTGCACTCCATTTTCCTGCATATCATCATAGAAGATTCTCCATACCCAAACACATGTGGGGCCAGAAAGTGCAAGAAAAATGGGTGGCATCGCCTATGTTGCCCGTCTCCAAGCTCTCCAAATTCTTCCATGTTGTTCAGCCTTCATGGAGTGAGCGTGTCTGTTTGTGGGAGAAATGGTAAACCACTGAAAGCTTCTATCCCTTCTACTTCACTGCCAACAGACGTGCCAAACCCAGTAGCTAGCTTGTTTAAGGTTAGGCCAGCTAAGTATATGGGGTTTTGAGGTGCTCCAGAAAGGTGCAATGACTGATGCTAATTTCATTTTCCCTAAATTCTAAATCAAATAATGGAAAGTAGCAACTTCTCTGTTTCCCTTGAGAATAAGGGAAATTGTGGCCCATCGACCTTTTCAGCTTCCCCTGCCTGCTGTCCAGAGCAGAGGGGGAACCATTTGGATGTGATTTTTCCCACAGATACTCAACTGGCCAAGGCAGCGTTGGCTCCTGTGAAGAGGCAGGAAGAGGAAGGTACCACACAAGCACACAAAGACTTCCCCATGCGCTGCCTTAGCACCATGCACCTCCAGCCCTAATGGCCTCTAGGAGTAGCTTCTGGCAGAGGATTGAATCAGTAGGTGAAAGCTGCTTCTGGTTTTCAAAGTCCGGGATCTTAGGCATAGCCTGCCAGCATCTGGGAGGTCTCTATTTTAGCAGCTATGAATGCGTAAGATATGAAGGGCTGCTCTGCTAACCATTGACTCAGTTGTCCCACCAGGAAGGTCAAATGCTTATTCATAGGTCATGGTGAAGTCATTAGTTATGAATTTCCATCATGCTGGACTGCAGTTAACCCAGCTCCCGTGACCTCACTATTTATCTGAGCAATTCCTCTTGGCTGATACCAAGCTGCAGCCACAGAGCGACACCAGGGCACTGCTCTGCTGCCACTCTGCCCCCTCCAAAAGCATCCCTTGAGCGGTCACAGTTTGCTGAGCGGATCTCAAGGAACAACCTTCAGCATGCTTTCTTGGCTGCTCCCGTGCCTGACTGGCCAGCTAAGGCAGAAAACTCTTTATTTATCTAGCTTCTAGGTCAAGTATGAAAGGAAAGGGTGTGATGAGCTCACTGACTTAATATACTTAGCTGCATGGGCTGGTTTAAGGTATGTGTTTTGGTAAGGTCCAGAGACCAATTTTTCCTGTCTAATAAAGCAGATAAATGAAACAGAAGTATTTTCCTTAAAATCTTTTATGCAAATGTCCATGTTTTTTTCCCCCTGAAGTAGATGAGCTTTTTATTTTAGCCTCATTCTCTTGGATGCATTTAATACAAAGACTTTGTCAGCTTACCTTCCCGTGGAGTGCCTAAGTGCAACATCCTTAGGCTGCTTGATTCCTTTGCTGTCAAGGGATAGCAGCTGCCTGTGAGGCTCTAAACAGTCGGAATTTGCTCATTTACTTTAGCTGGGAGATCCTGAAGGGAAAAAACTGATACCGTGGGTTACACTCAGTAGTTTCTCTCCAGTATCATACTTTACAATTTCTTCTTAATACTTCATGAACACATTAATTTTAGTATATGGTGCCACCGCAGGATGAAGGTTGTCTTGAAATAGGTGCTGTAAAAAACACGGAAGGCAGAGGAATTTCCAATCCAACCATAAAACACGAGATGAAATGGGCAGCAAATAGCCTGGCAACTGCCTGCCCAAGCCTGAGACCCAGCAGCACTTCTGGAGGAGAAGGTCCCTCCGAAATGCACGTTTTGGAGCAGCAGCCACAAACAGGTAGAATGCGGGCATTAATTTGTGGATTACAACATCGACTGAGGTTAGAGCGAAGAGTCAGCTCTCTTATGCACTCATGTTGCTAAGAGCAAGCGTTGCTTTTATTTGCAAACCCACAAATCCCATGTGAAGTATTATTTCCCTGTTTTTCAGTGCTAAGAAATGTGTCTATATAAAAGCTCTCAGAAATATTGCTCTAAGGATTCCATAATTCATTATAACCCCCAGTCCTAATAACTACAAGGTGATTTGTCACAGATTTCTAAAACTGGCAAGCTAGTATTGCTTGGATCAGTCAGAAAAGAAATACTGCTCCATCTTTTGCTTATCCTTTCTTCATCAACAAGTGCAATTACAAAAACATATTTCCTCCAGCCCAGGATTTTAGGATTCCCTGTCAGAGTTATTTTCCCATCCTCCAGAAGTAAATCTGAATCCTGTAACACCAGGGAAACTTCAGCTGATTCATCTTCCACCCCTCATGCCCATAACTTCCATTTCTACCTTTGAAATATATGTCACAGCTGGAATGGATGAAAAGCAAAGATATTCTTACAAGCCTAAAACTGAAAGACATTCATACTGAGGAGAAAAAATAGTGACACAGCGGTTTCCACTCTCTCCAGGGAACAGATTCAGCTTCAGAAACAAACAACCTTATGCTTACCAGGGGGTCCATCTGGGTACCATTTACTGCTGTTATTTAATCAACTCAGAAGCTTACCTGCGCTGGGAAACAGCCACGTGTGAGTGGAGACCAAATATATAGACATCATGAACGTGTTGTGGAAGAAAAATGGTATTCTTAAGCCAAAAAGAGTAAGCCCTTTCCACACAAAGGTTATGGATGCTTTTAATTCCAAAGCCCCAGGTGCCAGGGCTGCAATAATTGATGCTATAGCTTGACAAGCCAGATCAATAATTAATGGTGAGTTTGCTAGTTTTGAACCAAACAACCACAGCAGAAGTTAAATCCATTTGTGCCCTGTCACAGGACTGGCGCGCTTTTAAAAAGATGAGCAGAAATTGGCAGGATGCTTTAGAAGAAGTCTGTTAGAGAGCTCGATATTCTGAAGAGTTTAATAAGAGCTTAATTTCATTTGAGGCATGCCACACAATCAGGTGTAGGGTGGCTCACCTGATGAGCGGTGTGTGAGGGATCTCCTGTATGTCGAACACCTTCCTTCTGGAAGTGTCAAAAACAGGACGGGTTGTTTTTTATCCCCGTGCTGTTGGGGAGTTCAGCTGCGACACCATGCGCTTTGTCAGAACTAAACCAAAAATGCAGGCAGGCAGCACTGAGAGAAATTGTAACACAGGCAGCGTAAAGAATGTCATTCCTGTTTGGTGGGAGTTAAGGGGTGATACAATGCTAACCTTTTAAAAGATCTTCATATGGACCATGCCTTTGCCTGAACGGACCTCACTGCCCCAGCGATCTATTATTTCCAACCCTGCTCTCCTAATAAAAAAAAGGTTGTTGGATCTGAAACCAGTATCAAGCTTGTAATGTTAATCCCAGGCACAAAGTAATCGAGAGTTAATCCTCAAGTTCTCACTCAGGGAAATTATCTTGTATCAGCAGTGGTCTCCTGCCCCGTGTAAGCAGGTCGGGATTTCACTAATTTATTGTGATGCATATTAGAGGTACATGACAAGTTAATGTGGCAAATGCGTTATTAACAGTGGCACAATTAATGAATCATATTGCAATACTGCTGACAGCATATTCTGCTCAGGGCTGGCTTTGTCGGGAGCGCCGACCACCCTCCTTGCGGTGTGGGGCGCAGTCTGTTGTGCCATCGTTTTGTGACAGCTGTGGTTTAAAGCAACGACACAGGTTGTCCCATCAGACAAGAGGCAACTGTCAGGCATTCGCATTTCCACCGTGTGAACCCAAGGCCCGAGTAATAACAACACGGTGCAGACTTTTTATAGTCTGTACAGGAAAGTATACCTGTTGCTGAAATATTTTTCAACGTAGCCAAAGGTTAACGTATGCATTGCCATGCATGTAATTAACACTTCTCTTGCAGCTCTTCACCTTTTAATATTAATATAGCTCTTATCCATTTGTCACAGTAGCTGGCATTTCCCTTATTTTTTTTATGTTTTCCCAAATTTACAGCACTGGTTTTCCATCCACCACATGTGTATCTGCAAACCTGTGTCCAAGTCTCATTTCTGAGACTGAGCTGGTTTCCGAGTCTCTGCTTCAGCGGCACCTTGCAGTGCCCAGCGCCGAGTGCTCCTGCCAACCTGCGGCAGGGAGGGATGCTCTGCACGTGTCCCCTCTGTATTCACACCTCCCAGGATCTCCCTTCAAGCTTCCCCCGAGTCCATGCCTGCAATTTGAGATCCAGCAGCTCCTCTCTGCCAGTTCAGTAGCTTGTCAAAGGCCTGCTTCGTTCTTCGTTGCTTTAACCCACCCTGCCCCTCCACCCCAACTACCATTTCAGCTCGTCACTAGATCCACTTTTGACATTTTGACATTTTTGGTCCATCTGCTGAGGCTTCTTCTGACCATGGCATATGTCAATGCTCCCAAGGGATGTCAGTCAACTGCTTCGCTGCAGTCTCAGCTTCTTCTGTAACGATCAAGGCTTTATTAGTCCCTGACCAGGAACTGAATCAATTCAGAGCTTGATTGGAACATTCAGTCCGTTTAATATTTTAATGCTCGGTATTGGAAGTGATGCAGTCACTAGACAGATGCTGGCTGCAGGCACCTAACTGTCCTGGATCACATTTCTTCTCAGTTTTCTTGAATTCACACACTCCGTAAGAATTAAGGATAAGATCATGTTTTCTGTATTACGTCTTTATCTTTTGACAGATTTTTGAGCAGGATTTCAGGTGTCGCCATGTCGAGTGGCAGCACGTTGTCCCTCCAGCATGGGCTCCAGGAAGGAGGGCTGCCATTTGCTCACCCACTTCCACCCTCCCTTGGCTGCTCTTTAAAAAAAATACTGAGGGCACGCTCTCGCTGGCAAACAAAAAAGACGGGGTGTTGCTAAATACTACCCCAGGGTACGTACCCAAGGTGTAATAACAGGGATTTCTTTAATCAATCTTCAATAATTTCCTGACCAGTTGTCGAAGTCCTCTTTTTCCCCTTCCACACTTCACTGTAATGCTGAGTTGAGTGTTTTTCATTAATTTACCGTGCCAAAAAGGCACCGCGCTGGGATGCTGGTCGGTCACCTTGCAGGGATCATGCATTTGCCAGCGGACCAGTCGCCAGTGCTGCACAAAGCTGCAGAGGAGGGAGGTCAGTGGCATTCATCAAACTAACTGGAGAGACAAATAATCTAAATTTCAGACACCCAAGTGAGACGGGCGCTTGGCTGGTGTGATCACCCTTGCGATGGCAGGGCTGCTGAGGGGGTTTGGGATGGGACGAGGACAGCCTGTTACCGGCAGTGGTGTGTTTGCAGCCAGGAACGGAGAGGGGAAGGAAGCAAGTGAAATACTTGGAGGCTGTTTTATCCCATCCTGCTGTTTGTTTCCCCTTTTCCTCTGGCCCTGCTCCTACCGTGAAAACACTCCAGGCTGAGGAGGTTTAACTGCCTTCCTGTGGCCTGGTGGTAGAGGTAGAAATGAAACTTGAAATGCCCTTAGCACAAGGAGGATGCCATAAAACCATACCTCCTCCTGCTATTCCCATTACTGCATTATCTTTCATAACAGGGGCAATGAGTGCTTTGCTATGTGAGTGCTTTCGCTGCACTGTCGCATGCTGCACCGCTCCCTTTGAAGGTAGTGAGGAGTTTCAAAGTCAAAATACTGGGATAGAGAGAGAAAAAGGGTCCTTTTCTATTGTAGTTTTCTGAATTATACTTTCACCTTCATAAAAAAAAATATAAGGGAGGAGAAGGCTTTTAAAAGACCAAAGGAAATAAACATTGACTGAACGCACTTGACTCCAGTTACCAGACTTGGCATTTTTAATAATATTAACATATCAGAAATGCCTGTAATTCTCTGGAAACCCAAAGGTCTTCTTGTTTTTGTCTTTAATTTTAGCCTGATGATAAATGAGCGAAAGCCGGTATTTTTCCTTTTTCTGGCCTAAGACAAAACTTCTGTAAACAAGGAGGAATATCCAGGTCAACAAAGCAGGGACAGGCTGCACCATGGAAAAAAAAAAAATCAGCTCAGTTTCCAGAGAGGTGAAGAATGAAAGGGCTTTTTCTCTGCCAGGAATTCCTGTCTCCCAGAAAAACTTGACCAATTTAAAAAGACCAGGAGAAAACCCTCTAAAAATGGGGGGAAGGGGGCTTCCCCCATGGGGAATGGGGCTGCTACATTCTCTTCCTCTTACAAAATCCCTACATTTTCTTAACTGAAAGCTGGATATATTTTCAGTGTGTTTTCAGTGCCTTACAAATCATTTTGCATTTAAGCCTCTCTTCTTGTTCCCCAGTCCCTGGAAGGGCTGATTTTTTGCTTTATATTTTATAGGGGTAGGTGATGATACTTTACTCATCTTGGAAAGTCGTTAGCACAAGGAGTCCCGCTGGAACATAATCATCTGCAAAACTGCCTGTTCATGAAAGGTATTTGTAGCCTGGCTCCCATAGACAGGCCTGGGCCAAATCGTAGTCAGTCATAAAATATGATCTTTTGGTCTGTTGTTTCCCTAAACTGACTATCTTAAGACAAAAATCCTTCAGCAGGTATTTTAGCCAGGCACTAATGATATTTTATCCCGTTTAAGTAATCCCACTCCCAGTCATAAAAGTCCAAGTTATCTGAAAAGCAGCTCTTTGGATTTAACTACCCTTAGTCAGCCAAGTCCAGCCCATTTATTTTTGTTCTTCTCCTGAAAGTATTCAATATATTCAAACACATTATGACAATTGCACCGAACCGAAAAAGTAAAAGTAAAAAAAAAAAATCACAATAATAAAGGGTATGTGGGAGGGTTCCAAGAGTTCCTTAGGAAAATTGTTT
The DNA here is from genome assembly GCA_013400875.1 of Anhinga rufa. Lineage (NCBI taxonomy): Eukaryota > Metazoa > Chordata > Aves > Suliformes > Anhingidae > Anhinga > Anhinga rufa. Next base: position 35,835 of record VZTV01068745.1, read on the forward strand.
CATATTCATGTGCGTAAAAAAAAAGGAGCACTTTTTATTCTAGGCATGACTGACAAAAAATGTTAGGAGCTAGAGCTGGGAAAAATATTTTGGATTTGGTAAACGGTGACAGGTTTTTCATTACTTTTTACTTGGACTGGCTCAGTGAAGACCAACTTGTAAAAACCATTTTCATCAAATCCAGAAGAACCCTGACTAAATTACAGCAACAAAAACCAGGTAAAACAGAACCTTCCTCAGGAACTTGTGGTGAAAATAATGTTAGGCTAGTTCAGCAAACACATTTATTTAAGCTCCCCATATTTTTCTAAATTTTAGCGGTGGGCAAGGTGAGCATATTTATTTGAGGAGCTGATTCTGCCACCCTTCCTTGGCCAACATCTAAGAAATTGCACATAATTATTAGAAAGATACAAGATGGAAGGGACTCTTCGACATCTGATCAAAAACACCTTTTTTTTTTTCATTTCTTTTTACCTAGACTATGCTGCAAATGCTGGTTCCTATCCTCATGCTCTTTGCCACAAAGGGAGTTTATCTCTTAGCTCATGACATGTCCTTCTCCCATTAAAGTCAACTGGCCTCATCTTGCATTTCAGCTCCCGAAGGATCAGGTTCTGGAAACTCTGGCAGGGTGAGTGCTGACGATTTGTGCTGGAGTAAATGGCCGAGGCCTGAGGTTCAGCAAGAAGGGGTGCAGCCCCCTCGCACCCACCAGCCCCTGGTGCTGGCAGCGTTTCGCAGGGAGGCACAGGCAAACAACATCGGGTTGCAAGGAGCAAATTGAAACAACAAATAATGCTACAGGGTTCAAATATTGATCACTGGGAAGAAGTCCGTATAAAGGAGCGGCTCCAAAAAAAATGTATTTTCTCCCTTTTTTGCTCCATTTTGGCTGCCAATGTCCTTCAGCAGCTTTATGTCCTGCTGCATCTCTCCGTAGCAGTTACGGCCAAATTGTTTTTTTCTGCTGCATCTTATTTTAGCTTTTCTATTACACTGGCAGCTGTAATAAAATATGCAAAGCCATGAAAGTCTCGGGGCCACCTGAGTTGGAGCAATTTGGCGTAAGGGCCAGCAAAAGGCAGAACCTCCTCCATGTTGGATGAACATGGGGAAAGTGCAGAAACCCATCCTTGCTGAAGCAGGGCAGCTGCAAAATCCTGTGGCAAATCCCACCAGGCATGACTGAGGACCAGCGCGTGAGGGCATCCCCTCCTGTGGATTAAGGACAGTTCAGAGCAGAAGGATTGTAAAGGACAGAAATATGCAGGAGATGGGAAAGCTCCAGCCTCTTTTACGTGGTCTTTAAAACTAAATTAATAAATAAAAAGTTAACTCAGGATTACCTCTGTGGCCATGCTTTTCCCCCCCAGACACTGCAAATTAGGAATAAGGAGACACTTTGATAAATTGGAGCATTCACTGAAATAGAAAGAGGGAAACTGTATTTAAGTGGAACATTGTTATTTTTGTCAAGTGTTTACCAAAATACAAGTTGGAAGATTATTTTGAAAATTCAGCCAACTCTAACATTACTCAAGGCTCAGTGAGGGCAAATGGGATATGGAATAATTTTTGTGTAGATGTGGTTTATTCTATATTAGAAATGGATCTAGACTGTCTGACTTTACTGGGCTAATTAATTACATGCTAGCCCAAGTCAGATTAGATAACTGCATTTTGAATTTTCAGCATTCTTACCGGAAGGTGGATGTCAGCAAGATATTTTAAAATATCCCCACCATTCCATTTGCTTCCAAATAGATGTTTTAGCCTTGAATTTGAAGCAGGAGTAGCTCAAAACAAAGCAGCAGACCAGTTTCTCAGCATGGTGATGCCTTCCGGACCATCTGAAGTACAGATGCATTATCAGTGATGGAAGATATTTTACATTAGCAGTCAAAAAGGGTCGTCACTCTGGAGTAATTATAGATATAAGCCCTGAATGTCAGGTACTTGCCACCACTGATTCACATTTGAGAATGTTCTTTTTAATAGCATGCCACTTGGAGCAACATCTCCCATTGCGGTATGGAAAGGAGCCGTCATGCTAACATCTCCTCATGGTACCTTGAAGGATCTGCAGTGCCGTCGGAGCAGCTTGGCTAACACCGGTGTGCCCTACTTATGTATATGTGTTAACCAACACTATATTTGTTCTGCTCCTCTCTCACCTACTCTCTGTTTTTGCTGTACCTAGAAGAGAACAACTCTAGGTCATGAGCTTCTACGTTATAGTTGTAACATATGGGCTCAAACACTGCCTGGCATCCGATGTGGGAAATTCAAGGAACAAGATGTAGTGACACTGCTTGCTAAATGCTGCAAGAAGATCACTGGAATTCATTGCTATTTTCATAGTACTATGACAGGAGAAACTAATTCAAGATACCTTGAAAATCTAGCTGATGTGTTGGAAGGCTGAAACAATATGGACTGAGAGCAAAGGCCAAGAGCAAATTCTTTCCAAGGAAGCTGAGCACGCTGAGCATGTGGTAGGTACGCGGGGCCTTTCTAAATCAGTGGATAACGTAACTGCTGTAGCAAATGCCTCTTGCACAGACTCTTTCCTTTCTAGGATTCAGAAGTTATTGCAGCCGTCTTTTGCCAACCTTGCAGTCCTCCTCCACTCTGTGTCTCAGCTGCTCAAGCCAACAAGAAAAATGAGAGAATTAAATCTTTTGCAAAAAACCACTGGTGGAAACCAAGGAGATTATCAACTCAGATGGAGAGCAATCCCCTTTAAAAGTATCTGTCTTTGATATGTATCCTCCCAGGTATATTTAGGGCAGTTCCTATTGAAACTGGTGACAATTAGGCATTTAGATACCTCTGTGGTATCTAAGCCTTCCCACTCCCCCCAGCAGTCCTAACAAAAGCTTTTGAGTGTGATCCCCTGCAGGAAGAGTTAGTTAGGAAAAGGGAAATGGGTTTACAAGTTGTGAACTCAGACAAGGACAGTCAAACAACAAAAACCTGGCTGACTCCTTTGTTCAGCCACAAAAGCCAACCACCATTTGGCTGAAACCTTCCCTTTTCCACTGCATCTTCTTAAATGAGCTTTTGGAAGGTCCATTTGTAAGAAGCAGATAAAACCAGCTGCCAATTAAGGAGATGTCATCTCATACTGGATAAGATACGTGCTGGGAAGTGGGTGCAGACACTGCGGCTTAGCAGGGGTCAAAAAATGCTACCACCAGCAAGTAGGAGCTGAGGGCATGAAGCTCCTGCAGCAACTGTTCTGCCCATGCTAGGGTGTCACAAGAGCATTACAGCACCAAGTCCTTTCCAACACCAGCAACTTTTATTAGAGAAATCGCACAGACTAGTTCTTGCAGGTTGCCTTCCTCTACTTCTCACCCTTTCCCCAAATTCATACACTGTCTGTACTCTCTTTTTACCGCACAGCTTCTCCCCCAGACTTTCCTCCTCCCCTGAAACCCTGCTAAAGACCAAAGGAGATGGGACTTGCAGAAACAGAGGCTTTTGAAGAAAGTTTAAAGGAAACTCCTGAATAGCCTGGCTGGGTGAATGCTGAGAGGAATGCGAATATCTGTCTGCCTGTGTTGGAAAACAGAAAGGATGGCAAAGAATTATTCAAGGCGTTTCAAGAGGCTATAAATAAAAATAATGCCATGAGATTTCAGAGAGAAATGTAAGGCTGGATATTAAGGGGAATTTCCTGACAGTGGGTGCTTTAGGTCTTTCCTAGTGGTTTCTTAAGAGAAGTGATGGAAAAGTTATCATTAAAGGCAGAAAGTGGAGAAGACACTGGGAAATGCACATCAGGCAACACTACAGCACTGGGCAGAGGTGGGCAGAATCAGTCCCCCTCCATCTTCCCTAAGTCCACTGCTTATTAGCAGTGGTGTTACCCTAATGCATGTCCCCAGCTAGCCTGGAGCAACGTGACCACCAAATTTTTGTCACAGAAGTGCAGAGGCTTGTGGGAGTTCCACTAAAGTGTGTTATCCATGCTCTGTGAGGTTTCTGCTAAATTCAGTTTAATAAAGTTCCTGAATTAAGCTAAAGGGTTACTCCTTTACAGATTTTATTTCTATCAGCATTTTTAGCCTCCAGTTAGCAATTACTATGTTATTCAGAAGCCATCTCTTCTGCATAGGCCCAGCAATAAAATCACAGGCCAGTTTAGATATTATTTTTCTCGAGGGATGCATAGGCACTGCAGGAAGAAGGGAATGGTTTTAACTAGATGAGTGACTTTTACTATTCTTAATCAGAATTCCTTTTAAGTGTAGCCCAAGGTAGAAGGAAAAAAACAGGAAAATAAAAGTTCCTACATTTGTCACGCGCTTTGCGCATCAGATTTGTAAAGCACGCCATCTCTGTGGCCACCAGCGTGGCCCAACGCCTGCACACACACGAGCCCCAAACACAGGAGAGCTGGGTCTCCCCAAAAGCCTATTCCTGACCTAGCAGGGGACCTTAAAAATTGTCACTCTGTACATTAAAATGGATATAATAAATTTGTTCCTTTTTGAAGCACTCAAGTATCTGTCCCTCAAAGCTGTGATAGAGAAGCTGGATATTAAGAAAATAAATAAATAAAATTGATAATAGATTTGATTCAGCATAAAACAAGTCCCACGTTAAATCCAAGCCCAGGTGTCTAGATTAGGCATAGGCCTATCATGAATATTCAGAACTGGGACCTCTATCCTGCTGTAATCAGAAGAAGCTGTAATCAGAAGAAGCTGTAATCAGATTTTGACTCAGTGAGGCTCTTTGCATGATGTCCTGCCTTTCTTCCCGTTATCAGGAGGGAGGCCAGAGAGATGCAACTGTACCTTTAGCCTCTGGCACTATAGCTGGGACCTCATATTTATCACACGTTGTGCTATAGGATTAGAGGAGAGAGAAGGTTGTTAAACTTTTCTGTCCCAGGAAGAAGATAGGCCGGCAGAGATGCCTACAAGCACCCCTGTTACTTATTTGAATGTTGAAATAGGTGTGCAGGGAAAACATCAGTTTCCAAATCAATAACATTCAATTTGTACAGAGAAAAATGGGTGCAGAGACAGGGTTGTGTGATAAAGATGTGTCATATTGGCTCTGAAAAAGCCAAAGCCTTTTTTTCAAAGCCTGTTATAATTGTTCCAGGTGTTGGATCTAATCCTGAAAGATCCCAATGATGAAACATATGAATATCAAAGCAGGGATTACATTTACTGTAACTACAGAGCCTTTTTCCCACTCCCTTCAGGAAGATTTAGAAATGCTTGTTTAGTTTTCATTCTCTGTAGGGTTTAATCTCACCATACAATAGGAACATGTTACATAGAAATTACTGAGATGGTGAAAATATTTCTCCTCCACCCTCAGCACCAGTGAAATTCCTGATATAAAAAAACCCCAAAGAGGTAACAGGGCATTTAAGTAACTTTACAGCAACAAAATACAGCTCTAATAAACCATATACTATACTTTTCTCCAACTACTTCTAAAAGACTATATAAAAATTGCACGGCTGCACAAGAGATAGTTGGGTATTGTAATATGCTGGAATAGCGCGGCGGTACACAGAGTGCTTAATGACTTGTCTAATGTCAAAGATCAAATCAAAATTACTCTCGGGAAAAGGATGTGGGTATTCAAATGTGTAATCGAGTGCCCTGCCCAGGGAGAGCGGTAGGTGATGATGAAAAAGCAAATTCCCATGCAGTGTACCACTTTTATCTAAAAGCATCCTGAAAATGCAATACATCACTAGTTAACACTTGTTTTATTAGTAAATATGAATGTCAATGAAATGTAAATGTGACATTTTACCACAATCAGGACATTAATTTAATTATGTAAAGATTCTCATTAATTAGATTCTCTAATTGCTACGTTATTTGCTTCCTAAGCCCAGCATTATTAGTATGATCTTTCTGCAATAGTTTCCACTCCAATATCTGTATAAAGCCCCTGGACCAACAACATTCTCCATGACCCATTTAATAAACTGCATTACTTTCACAGACGTTAGCAACAGAAGTGTTTGGTGTTTGTCACTATTGTACCTCCTGCTTTTGCTAAAAAAAAAACCCTCTTTGACAGAACTAAGGCCTTTCCTTGATTTTACAGAACATCTTCATAAAGAGGAAATAATCTGACAAGCACATATGTGATTCTGTGGTTTGGTTATATTTTATGGTTCAGTTTAGGTTACAGCTCATGACCTCTGTCAAACACAGTGTGAAAGCTCTTCCAAACATGACTGGAATCAAAATGAATGACAAAGCAGCCAGTATCATTTGTGCAAGCATATATCAAAAATCTGCAGTGTCTCTGCTTCTAATTAGTCCTACTTTGTGACCCGTTGCACTAAGCCTAGTTCAAGTGTTTCTTTGCAGATGGTCATGAGAGTCTCTATTCCACCATCACCCTGGAAAGCTAGATACATGTTCCTGAATTCAAAATGCTATTTTTCTTCTAATCACTTTCGCTGATTCTTTTGAAGTCAACCAAATTGCTTGTAAATCAGATGGCAAAATCAACTAAGCTTTCTTTTGTGACCATACTGTATTTTTATCAGACAACCCTGCCAACAGGGAAAGCTTGCATGAATGATCCAAAAACTGAAATTCTGCTCAGTTTTCAAGCTCACCCTGTGGCCACTGTGCTTGGGGCTGATCAATCCTTCCACATGCTGCTGGTCATCTAATAGTGCAGGCTGCTTGATTTATGTATTTAACAACCAGTGTTTTTATCTCCATCTTGCCCCCAAACTACCTGCCCTATCTGCTTTGAAACTGGAGCAGAAGACTTTGCAGCTTGTTTATGGTAAACATGTTAAAAATGAGTAGATGCTGAAAAGATTTTCAAGCTTGATAGAGGATCATATATTTTTACACTGTCCACAGCTTCAAATTCAGTAGCGTGGGGTTGTGTTTCTATGTATTAAACACTAGTCTGGTAGTAGTCTTCCACACCTAACGTTCAGCATCAGAAGTTCCCATTGCCATCAGTGACACATGCTGGTTTTTGCCTTTTCTCATCAATTCCAAGTGCTCTTTACAATGGCCAAGCTCTGAGGTCAAGAGCACCATCCCAAGAATAAAACATTATGCTTCTTTCCCTTTAGCAAATAGATATTCAGGAGTGTGGAGGGCTGGCTTCCTAGGTTGTCAGAACAATTTCTTTCCAGCTGATGATGACAGAAGACAGAGAACTATGCAGCAATGAACCACCAATTTTCCTTACTTCGGAGGAGCTCAGCACCATGACGAGCTGAGGACAATTCAGCAGCAACTGAGGTTTTGAGTTGTGTGGAGAGTTGTGTGCCCATGGGCTACTTACCCACACAAGTCCTCTCATCCACAGCTCCTTCTCAACTGTATGCTCCAATATCTAGATTAGCATGCATAGAGGGAACCTCAGGCACAAATAACTGTTTCTGTCCATCTGTCCTGCAGGAGCTGAGGAGGTTTGTCAGCGTGAAGGAGCTCCTTGCAGGCAGCACTGGGATGTAGCGAGGACACCAGGAGGGCTGTCCCCTCCGCCTCTTCAAGCTGTAGGAGGTGGGCATGGCTCAGAAGAGACCACACAGTCCCACAGGCAACAGGCTCTGGCCCCACAACCTCATTTTCATTTGTTTTCCTATTTTGTTCTTTCAAGTGGAAATGACTAATTTGTTCCAAAGGACACTTGTGGAGAACAACTTATTTATGTCCCTTCCACAGCTGGCCAGAGTCTGTGCAGTAAATGCAGGTGATTTATCTGAGGCTGTTTACAAGCAGAGAAGATGTGCTTCCTGCACAGCACAGGGGCACACGTGGCTTTTTCCTTCCTTTATTTCCTCTTCTTTTCCTTTTTATGAGGGTTTCCAAATTCGTCTCAAAGGGCAATCATGTTTCTGTAAAATTATTGATTCCTCTGATACCTAACAAAGCGCTCTGCCCCTTTCAATGCAAATATGTTTTCTGGATGTCTGTATTTTCTTACAACATCTTTCCTGGTTAACAGTCTGCATACTTGATTAGTCACAACCGCAGCTTCTGAGCTAAATGTAGTAGAAAACCACATTAACGTAATCTTTGTAGTGATGAAATGAATTCAGTACACGCCATGAATCTTAAAAGTAGTCCTAAAAGCATGAACTCATTACATATTGCACACAATATGTAATGGACACATCCATTGTTACCAGAATCTCGTAGTCATGAACTTAAAGGTTTTCTTCTTGTATGAGAAACTGGACAAATATATCCTATCGGGTTGCGCTGATGAGTTTGCAGAGTGGCACATGGGCAGCCCCAGGGCTAAGCAGAGGATGTCCTGGTGTGACCTGCGGCTGGTTTCTCACAGCCCTCACACAGTGGCACAAATCGGGGAACAAATGAGACAGCTCACGTGCAGCAGCCATTGCATTCCTTAGCAAACCTCACCTTTTCCTTGCTACAAGTCTTTCTCCTCTCAGTCCTTTCTCCTTCCATGCTTTTCCTCCTCAGCAGCACCTCATACTTTCTGAAACAAGCTTCTGCCCACCTTCATTTTGGCATACCTTTGAATTGCTGAGTCGTGCTTCAAAAGTCTTATTTTTCATGTCTCCAGAGATTGTCCAGTTCCCAGTACAGTTTAACATTTCCGAGCGCTAGGAGTTATCATAGAGTCATAGAATCATTTAGATTGGAAAAGACCTTTAAGATCATCAAGTCCAACTGTAAACCTAACACTGCCAAGTCCACCACTAAACCATGTCCCTGAGCACCACATCTACATGTCTTTTAAATACCTCCAGGGATGATGACCCCCCGCTTCCCTGGGCAGCCTGTTCCAGTGCTTGACGACCCTCTCGGTCTAGAAATTTTAAAGCTTGTTTGGAAATAGCTAACTATTGCAGTACATATTTATACAACACAGGTAGTGTTATCTGCTATTGACATGCTTCCTGGCATCCTAATAAAAAGGATGTTCTGGTTTCAGTGAGACTACTCGTGTCAGAATAATTCCCACAAAGTCTGTACAGGCTACGGCTGTTCTGGAAGCATCAGGACACTGGTGGTCAAGAGGAAAGTGCCACACAATTTCAGGAGCGCATGGAGTGCAAGCACAGTTTGAAATCTTTATTTTATTAACATATGATGCTTGTTTTCTTTCATCCATGCTGGAGAAATCAGAGGAGTTAAAAGAAGCAAAATGATTTAAACCCTCACTTTTCTGTCCTGAGGGACTATAAACACCATTTTTCTTCCTTGATACACTGAGTGAAGTCATTGACAGGCACTGCATTAGGGAGCAGAAACGCTCTGTGCTTTTCAGGCTGTTATAAAAAAGGGAAATGCAAACCCGGTCGGAGTTTGCAGCTGGATCATTGCTCCCGTGTCCACTGGGCGACAGCTCGCGTGCGAGCAAGGAAGCAGCTGCACAGGAACAGAGCGGTGACATTTGTCAGGGTGCCGGTGAACTTAATCTTTACGTCCACCCGCCCTGTTATTCGGCTCCAGTTTGTCTTTTATACTCTTCCTTCTAGAGGCATTAGTTGTTTTCTTCCAGCCTACGGCTGAGTAGATCTATGTGTAACTCTACCGAGAACACAACCACCTTCTCTTTCTCTCCTCCAGGCCCCTGCAATTCTCCTGCTGCAGTTCCACATCAGAAAACACGTCCAGGAACAAACCTGGGGTCCTCCTGGCCCTTTACATCCAGCTTCATGCCCTTCTACACCTGGCAAGCGAGCCATTTACTCACACCAGGCATTTTGCTGCCACTGGACTAATGGGTTTCCAGGAGGGCATCACTAGAAATGCACGTCCTATTTGCATTGACATTTATAGAGGTCATCTTTCTCTCCGTTGAAGACCTGCTCGGAAAACAGGCTACACATATGTCAAGCTGCTGCTTGTTTGAAATTGTGAGGAGCGAACAGAATTTTTAATGGGCCTGTCACTGTAAATTTTGAGGTTTAATTGCACTGTATAAGTCTTTCAGCTTGTCTTAGCACTAGCTTAGTCACAAGGAAGATATCTGTGTCAAGTAGTACAGGCTTAAGTACTTTGAAATGATCATAAAAGTCTCCAATGACTAGCAATTTACAGAACACTATGTTACTCTTAGGAAAAAGGAAACTTCATGCAAAATCATCAGTGCTTTGAATCTCAGATTAATGTATGTTTACTGCTAGAAGGTGGGAGAGAAACACTGCAGAGATGTGTTAGTACTGCTGCTCTTCTTGCTTGACACCACCTTTGTAGCTCTCTTTCTGGCAGGGAATTGCAGAGCAGATGAACCGAGGTCTGGAGCCTGTGAGCTGCTCCTCGCCGGAGGCGCCTCCCAGGCAGAGACCCGGGATGGACCCGCGGGAGGAGCTGCAGAGCCCTGGGCTTGCAGACCTGCTGACTGCCTCAGCGCTCCTCGTGGGAGCCTCCCTTTCCAGCACCAATACTAAATTAGGTGAAAGATTGATTAGTGCAGCTAATGAAACCACTGCGCTGGAAACCACCATGAAAGGCCACAAGGCTTACTGGTTAATGGTTTCAATGGGATTGCAGGGACTGACACCAGGACCCACTGAGAAGCACAGAATACAAGTTTCCTTTCTAGCAGCAGCTCTGTTAATCCAAGTAAATATTTCATAAAATGAATGAGAGAGAATGTTATTTTCTTAAATGCATTTATACTGATCCCCTTATATGGGGAAAAAAAACAGGAGGGACATTAAAAGGCCATGTACCTAATGCTAATTTTTTAGTACATGTTTTAGTTTGCCTGTGCCAAAAACAGTCTTTCAGGGTGGGAAAGCACAGCAAAAGGCAGGAAATATTCAGTGCAAACAAGACAGCAAACATCTCCAATTTACATCCCCAGCTGGTTTCCGGTCATTTTTGTGGACATAGATCAACTGTGGAAAAATTATGTCAATAAGAGAACTGCCTCTCTAATTTCTTCCTTTTTCCTACCTACAGAAAATGCTGTCAAGTTTTACAGCTGAATAAACCCAGGATCCCCATTAATGAATCAACCTTCCCTGGGCTCAGAGGACCCCTGCTGCAGGAACCCCGTGGTTCCAGAGCGTTTCCCGTCCCAGTGGTTCCCATCCTCCTTCTCCCACTCTCCACCTGGAGGAGGAAACTCCAAGGATCCATCTCTCTTCTATCCACAAAAACCCCCAGCGTGCTTTGATCACCAAAACCTGGCTGAAAGTCATCCAGGGACGAGGCCCCAGGCTGGGAAGATTCATAGGCTGCTTGATTACATTGGACACATCTTCTCTTTTCTGCCTTTGTTTCTTATTTGTTCATGGGCGAGAAGCGTGTGATCTTTTTGTAGTATTTAGGTAGCCAGCCCTATGGTGCTGGTGTGTTGCAAAGCTGGAGGCAGTAGGCAATCCACACTGGATTCGATCCCAGGCCACGGCAGGTGCTTTGCACATATTGTACTGCCACAGTTTTCCCAGTATGAGCAGGGGACTTGCCAGTATAAAGTCTCTTTGCCAGGCTTTTTGTCCCTTTGGGGACTGAAAGACCAGATTTAGCCATTTTTGCATTAATGCAGGCTAGCAATTAAAAATGTGTGACCCAATTGTGATTATAAAGACAATGAGAACAGTGCTAAAGGTTTTACAATTTATGGCAGCAAAATCCTCCACTGAATCACGGGAGTGCCTATCGTACTGCAAAGCTGTGATTTAACCGGGGAAGTCTTTAAACGCGGACACAATGAGCTAGCAGGATTTTTTTCAGATGAGCTGTCTCTCGATCCTTCTCCTGGAACCGACTCTCTGGAACGATGCTGGTCAGGGTGGCTGCCCGTAGGGCTCCATCGCACACAGAGCTCAGGTGCTGCTGCCAGACAGACGGACACAGCGTGTCCCCCCCACTGGGCTCAGCTGTGCACCAGGAGCCTGCCAGGCTCTTACCCACAGAAATGACAGAGTCACTGCAAATCTCCATCTTTCGCTTTTGAAAAGCATGAGTTCAAATGAGTTTTCCTTTTGCACAGGAAAAGCCATTAAAGTTTTGGTTTGGATTGCTCTTTTATTTAAAATATGCAAACAGACAGGAGCATATGTGAGGGCATAAAAAAAGCTCTCCTGCATCTTCAGAAAATAGACTTTTCCAAACCTCAGACCACCCTTTTTTGGGAAGATATACTTTTTTAAAAGTGCTAACGATAGTCTTATCTCAGAAAACAAGGGACTCATGCTTGACCTTCTCATGGCAGCTAGAGTACACATGTGAATCTCTCTGCAGACTAAGAAAAAGAGTTAGTTTACACAGGTGTAGCCCAATTTGCTGTTTAAACTCTGCTGAGCTTTTAACTGCAGAGCTTTCCTGCTTGATATCCTCAGCCCCGCCCCCCCCCAAAGCAAGTGCTGGGTGTCTGCATGTGCACAGAACAGAAAAGTGGGACTCTTCTAGGAAATGCTGTGATTTCATTCCTCGAAAAGAAATAACAATTGCCTTCAACTGGTCTTTGTTCCCCATGTCTTGCCTCCCAGGTGCCGCCAGACATGGGTGACCACCGGTCGTGGCACCTTGTTATACATCACTGCAACACTGTGCGTGTCAAACCTTGCACTGGGGTTGCTACTGAAGCACCCAAACACATCACCCTGGCTAGGAATTACATGGACAAATATTGGAATGTAATTTCCCCTGCACAAAAGCTCCTCTGCCTTTTTCCTTTGCATGCTCCTTTCTAAAAAAGAGTGATCGTGCCTGTTTTTTAAACCCAACTCTCTTCATATGCAATTGCTTTCTGGATCCTGTGGTGCTACTTCCCACATGCGAATTTTTTCCATTGTCCTTGGCAATTATAGGAGTCAAATGCCAAGTGATGGAAGATATTTTCTATTGCCACAGCATCTGGCTTCTTGGCTGGTTGCTCTGTCAGTTGTGCTGTTGACTGTGGAGCTACCTCTGTTCCTGTTATATGTTTAAATTCATGGAGTTACGTTGTTCCCATATGCTGTTTTCACTTCTCACCTTTCAAGTGCTTTGAACATTTTTTTCCGAGAATTAATACTTCCTCACGTCATTTCCACATGAGTTCAAGATGCAAAATTCCCCTGAAATGGCTTTTCTCCTTATGTTAGGAGGGTTCTGGATAAGTTCTCCAAGTTCATCCACGGACACATTTATGACATAGCTGAGTGTTTCCCCATGGCTTTATGACATATGGTATTTGCTCTAAAAGCAACCATATTTTCTGTTAGCTCAGTGATGCTCTGTACTGGTGACTGTCTCCTTTGGAAAAAGACGTGCCTTCCACCCCAATTCACTTCTTCTCTAAAATATTTGGAGTGTTGTCTCATAGGAAATGTAATAATTAGGCTTGTTCTAATTACCAGGGGATACAATAGACTGGTCCTCAGTGACAGATAATTTAAAGGCAGAGTTGTTCCCAAAATTGTGCAACGCATCTTAGACAGGAGAGGCGGCATAAAGCTATTGGCAAAGAAGCACTGTCTTGGTTCACTGAAACAATTAAGGATTAGTAGGATCAGAGTCAGCAATTTTGTTTGCTTTTATGTTTTTAATAAATTTTGTATAAAACCAGATTCTCAGCTGCTGTAAATCAACATATCATTATTGAGTCAACTGTGACCGCTCAGCCAGTTGAGAATCCGGTCCCTTGCTTTCATATGTATTTGAGAAAGAGTTGTAAACAATGCTGAAAGAAAAAAAAAGGGGAAAAAAAAGTCTTTCAATAACATTAAAGTTCTGCTACCTGCCAAACAGTTCAAAAGTTGGCATTTTTTACCCATAAAGGAAAACTGTCCTGCTGCTGCTGAGCTCAGCACTGCAGAGCGCACCCAGGAAAAGTAATTTCCCACTCACTCGTGATTAAAATGGGCATTTCTGTTCCTCTGCTACCAGCAGCTAAAAGGTGGCTGCCCTCACGACACCAGCAGCATGGGAGCGCAGTGTAGGGCTGCCAAGCCAAAATACACAGTCAATAGGGGAAAAATTCGTTTGCTGGGTATTTCCATAAACACCAAGAGACCCATTTCTCAGGCGATGCACTGATGCTCCTGCCAGCATTGCAGCAAGATGGAGAGATACAAAATGACCAAGGAACTCCTCCTTGTTGGGAGGGTGCACAGGTGGAGAAGAACAGGTAATACACCCAATAAGGAAGGAGACTCATTCAAAAGATGTGCACCAGTCCTGAGCTGAGTTGCTAAATACTCTCATTCCCACCTCCAGTTTAAAGCCCTACAGCTGTAAAAGTGGTGTTTCTATTGATAGCAGCTAAAACGCTGATTCATACAGCAGCTCTTGCAGAATACATCTAACAAAGCATATAAAGCTTGGCCAGGAAAGTCGGATTAGCCCGGAGCAGGCAGAGAACAGGCCTTGGCTGCTCATATTCCTCCCCAGTCATGTCACCTCAAAGTGCTACACCAGCCTGGAAGGCCCTTGCTCACTGCTGAGCCCCTTTCTGATGGCTGTTGGGTGATGGGATGTGCCTGCTTGTCCCCTCTGAGTCCTCATGGCCTGAAAGAAATTAATGAGCAGCTCTTAGACATCACAGTTCTATGGCAGCCAGGATTAAGCCAGAGCATGTGTGAACTGAGAACCTAAATTAATAAAAACCTCAATATCTTGTTAATTATACCCTAAGCCATGTAAACTCCAAGAATCAGTAGTTTTACAAACCTGCACAACTGTTCAGCATTGCAATCTTTTCTATTCTGTTACTACAACAAGATAGAAACAGATTTTTTTTTATTTATTTTTTTTTTACATTACGTGGCTATGGGTTACAATACCTTGGAAATTAAGGTTTATGCTACAATGTCAATGTTACTTCAACGACAGAGGAGAAGATTATACAATCTCAGAAGACCATCTGGCAAGAAATTGTTTTTGAAAGACATAAAAGCCAACAGATAACACTGTTCATCAGCTTCACACCATCAGAAACCATCCGTTTCATCTTTGTACAGAGACCATCCATGTCATCAGTCACATAATTTAGAGTGAGAAATATATAAAGATTCTGTTCAGTGGCAATTACAGTTATAAAGGCCAATAGAGAAATCATTTGCTGTGCTGCCAGCTCAGGGATTACAGATTTGATGTGTGGTTTCAGTGACCTCAGGGCATTAAAAGTGATATCCCTCTCAGCAGAGTAGATTGAAAAGTATTGATGAGAGAGTCAAGATTAGAGAACAGAAGCTTGCTAAGACATTCTTCTGCCTCTGCCCATTTACTGGTACATTAATCTTTCCTTGATCTATTAAATTCCGTTTTCTTGGACATTTATTCTGGGGACATGTAGGAAATGAGCTGAACCTATATCATCACACCAGCCAGCACCCTAAAAGGATTCCAAAACCATGAATCCGAAAGGATAGGATAGGAAATATGTCACTTGGCAATGCAAGATATGAGCTTTTCACCAAAATGTGAATGAGACTGTGACTTCTTCTTCCCCTCGTGGTATAGACATCAAGGATTTCTACTAAAACTGAAAGCATTTCCATTTTGCCAAGTTACAGAACAAGGCCATAGCCTATATCATCTTCCTGCTAAAAATGATCCTTCACAGACTGACCTCATCGAAGTAGGTGAGTATATTGCTATTGACTTCTTTAAGTCAGGAGCACTCCTGCTTGATTCTAGCCTGTATCACATTTACTCACATAAAAACCTGGGAAAGAAATTCAAAAGCATCTTTGCCAACGAATGCTTCTACCACTCAGGGTCTAAATAAGGCTGGGCTTTCTAAAGACTGACACTGTGTACTCAGAGCTATTGCCTACTCTCTACTGCCTGGGAGTCTCTGCCACAAAGACCTTCAGACAGACAGTAAAGGGTACCAAAAAAGTAATACAGACTATCAACAGTACTTGACAAACACCAGCCCAAAGGAGTGGTGCCAACACTGTCACACTTAGAGCAACAGGCTCTCTGGAGAAGTCATTGCTATAAGGCAGGATGGTAAGGTTCAAGCAGAAGTAGAGCGTGCAGTGTGGGTTTCCCTGCTCTTGCACGGTATCACTAATGGAAAATTAAGCTTTTAGAATTTTAGAATTGCAGCTTCAATATTAGTTCTTAGGAGCCTTGAAGGGCTTCAGTCTGTTTCAGTGCTCAAAATCTTTAGCCCTTAATGTCCCTCATAATGTGCTCCTCAAAGCAGTGAGTTATCCACCTTGCTGAGATGATGACCTGTGACCATGTGTGGTCCCAGCAGGACTCAGAGATGTTCCCTTCTATACAGCCTTGGGGAAGGCTTTCTCATATCCCTGTCTGAAGGAACAGAAAGCCTTCTTCCATTCCTCATTACAGCCCACAAACTCGTGTGTACACTGTTCAGCACGCTCAGCTACACTTCGGAGCACATTGTGCTGCTTCTTTACCGTGCCGAATATAAGCTGAGATTTGCCTGAATTGCCAAAATATTCGTGGTGAAGCATGAGCACACAGGGAAGTGAGCAGTCCCCGGGACAGACATTTGCAGCCTTATTTCTGGTTGCACACTGCGCCTGCAGGAGTACACAGCAGTGCCATTACCTGCGCCTGCATTTGCGGGGCGAAAAGGAGTTCCTTTATCGATGAAATTCAGTTGTCAATGGCAACAATTTGTCCACTGAAGTAAATGTTTTGAAAATAAAACAGGTTTTCATTTGGTTAGATTCCTAGCAAGTTCATATTTACCAAAAAGAAAACCTTATTTAATCTCTCCTTAAGAGGTAGCTGACGTTCAGAATTACGCATGACTTTGTTGCTCACAATCTCAGCTAATTTTGGCATTTAGAGGGATTTTCAGTATAAAGCTCATCTCAAAGCTCTCCTGGAGCCAGTTAGTGTTGCACGTGTTGTGGTGCCAGTCTGCCTGCAGCCCTGTTGTGGCCAGGACTGACTGTGAAGGTCAGGTGCGATCGACTGTGTCGGTCACAGGCTAGCTTTGCAAATGGCATGTAACCCACACCCAGCTGACAGGAGGCGGCTATTTCTGGCTCATTCTGGAATCCCCTCTGCTATTTCACTATTAGTACATACCAGGATATATATGCATCCTTTGGCTGAGCAATTGCATATTAATCAACTTGGATAGGAACGAATGAAAGGTAAGAGGTACAAGTATATCCTCTAAAGGATGGTGTTTCAAAACAGCCTTTTTTAGGGAATTGTTGAATATCATTTCATATGTACACAATATCATTACAGATTTATGCACCCACGCTCAGCAAGCTGGATACTTTAATAATAGTAATAATAATCATCATCATCATA
>VZTV01068751.1:0-28619 GCA_013400875.1 Anhinga rufa
TTTTGTGTTTTTTTTTTTTCCTTAATTCTTGCAGTGGTGGCAGAGTCTCTATTTACAGGCTTTAAGCTCTAACAGTAGGACAGAACGTTTGTGAATTTGCTTTTGAAACAAACTCCGCAACAGCCAAACTTTGGCAAGTGGCCTCGTTTCCACGCTTGTCTTCCTTCCTGCCAAGAATGTCTAGAGAGATGAAGCGTCTAGTTTCCAGCGGAAAGGGAGGGTTTTCCCCAAGCTGTACGGCTGGAGACGTCGGCTCAGAGCTCCCTCCGTCTCATGCAGGGAACGGCCTGATTGTTAACTCCGTTACTGATTGGGGATGGGGAACACACCTTCAGTTAGGGCAGAGGCACCTCTGGGGGGGGGAGTCTATGCAGAAAAACCCAGCTGTTTCCGCAGGCTAAGAGCAATCCTGTGACCCTTTAATAATTACAAACCCCTTTTGACCTCGTTTCTGCCTTGTTGCGCAGCGGCTGGTGGAACTGGTGAACGCTTTCAGATGTACTTTAAGACAAAAGATACTATTGCGATAGAAGATGCTAAAACCCGCCTTCTGAATGCCTCTCCTCTTGATACCAGGGATTGCCGTCAGCCCGGCGCTGCTCCGC
Organism: Anhinga rufa; assembly: GCA_013400875.1. NCBI lineage: Eukaryota > Metazoa > Chordata > Aves > Suliformes > Anhingidae > Anhinga > Anhinga rufa. Next base: position 606 of record VZTV01068751.1, read on the forward strand.
TGTGAAACAGCCGTACGTGGGTAGGGCCGGCCTTTGCACTTTAGGTGTTGCCTCATCTCGGTTCTTGACCTAACTGGCCACCGCTTTTGAGGCACGCAGCATTTTACGCACGTGCGGGGAAACCACTGTTCCCTCGTGCAGTCCTGTTAGCAGAAAAAGGCACTGGAGATGTTCCCGTAGCCCTTAGGCACTTGGTTTGCCAGGGGCCCTCATAAACCCCATGGCGAAGCATTACAGGGACACCTGAGAGACTCCCAACTCCTCTTGAGCCACCGCCGCTAGCACGTTTCTAGCAATTGATTGATTCCTCCCCTCCCGGAGTGGCTTTCCCCGCAGCAGGGCGAGATGTACTCGTGGGTCTTGGCTGACCTCAGCCGGGACCGCGGGTGAGGGGGTGGATTGGTGGTGGTGATTGCAGGCAGTGCTTTCACCTCTGGCCCTCGCAACACCGCCCGTTACCTCTTCAGGGGCTAAGCGAGCGCGCAGGCATTTAGCCCAGCTCGTCAATACAAGGGGAAAACCAGCAGGTCTGAGAAGGCCACCCTCTCAGCTGAGCAGACATCACTCACCTGAATAAGGATGTGCCAGACTCGGCCACTGATTGCCAAGTGGAGAATAAAAGCTGCCAAGAAAGTAACTTCCCAGTTTAAGGCCAAGCAAAAAAAGCTCAGGGCAGGTGGAGGGAAGAGTGCTGAGCGGCCTCTCCAGAGAGCTACATCGGAGGGTTTCCTTCCCAGTTACGGGGAGAAACAGAGAATCCTGCTGAGCACGGAGCAGACCTGCTTGTGCGTAGCTTCTCCCGAGCCTTGGGACCTCTTGCTTTCCCCCTGAGCTCCCCAAAGGCGGGGAGTCCCCTACCTTCACGCCTGCTTGGCCGCCCGGCCTTCCCTGCTCAGCCCCTGGTTCCTGCCTGCCCAGGCTTCAGTGCATTTTAGTAACTGGAGGGCATCACCAACGGGTAGTTAAGTGTTTGCTGCCCGTAGGCATACAGCGGGAACGAAGACCTGACCTTGAAACCACCCTGCAAATAAAGAGCCGGGTCCTTTGGCAGCAAAGACGCCAACTCCTAGCGCTGGTGCAAGGAACTGCGGGGCTACGGCTGCTTGGCTGGGACAAGCTCAGAGAGAAGTTCGGACATGGGTGACAGGGAGATAAAACTGCTCCCCAGGCCGGGGAGGAAAGGCCGCGTAGGGTCCCACGAGATGTACGCAGGAACCGTCTCTCTCTGTCTGGCTTAAAAAAAGCCCATCTTTGCAGCCCGTTCCTCCGCAGCGGCAGAGCCAGCCGCGCGCTCCTCAGTGCTGGTAACAAGGCGGCCTGCAGCTGGCAAAGGGAGGGGTTGCTGCGCCTCTCCACTGCCAGCAACAAACTGCAGCAGCCAGCGCCTGATGCGATTTCCCAACGCCAGTTCGAGTCGCCTGGATCCGGTGACGGGGGCTGCAAGGGGCGAGGCGTGCTCTTTGAAGCCACCTTTAGAGCGTACTTCAGGACTGGTGAGTGGCGTTTCCCCCTCACTGCCCTTCCCCAGCCGCGGCTGCTGTTTCCTTAGAGAAATGCATCTCAGACAGAAGAACCTGGCGGGGGCTCAGCCTCCAGGAAGGCAGATGTCTTCTTTTTCAGCGAGAGGTGCTGGAGCAGGACGGGGAGGAGGACGCGCGCGCTGGTCAGTCACTCTGACGTGTCCCAGCACCGCTGCAGCAGTCAAGCTTTAACGTGGAGCTTAGCAGTGGCCCCCTTTGGTTTCCTATGCGAGACACACTTAGCTCAACAGGGACAGAATTAAGAGACCCATTTTTATACGGCTTAAAAAAAATAATAATCAGTAGTTTAGCAAGTTAAGAACTTGTAACAGTAAAATACCCCAAATCCACTCAACGTAATTGCTTTCTGAGAAGAGTGACAGCAAGGGCCCACGGTTGCTGCCATTTCCCTCTTTGTGGGAGAGGATCGGCCTCTTCAGTGCCTGGCAGAGATCCGCTAGCCAGGGAGCGCAGTGAAGCCACATCGCACGTCCCCAGCGCCTCAGCCTTGCTCTGCAGGGCGCACCGGGCTTTGCCAGTGGTCTCTCTTCTGCCCGTCTGGGCAGAGGTGGCGGCGTTGACTTGAGAACCGACCAGGCAGCTCCACACGCACGTGCGAGAGGCCACGCGCTGCTGCCAAATGAAGAAAACCGGGTCCCATGACACTTAATGCGGGTGAGTCGCGGTAATTTTTCTCCCGTGGGTTGATGGCAAGCGGCCCCACACATGGCTTGGCCTGGGCACAGCCTCAGCAGCATCTTTAGTGGGGGTCTTGAGTTTGTCCATCCAGACCTGGATCTGGTGAAAGTTAGAGGAGAGGGACAGACAGGGCTAACGTCGAAGCCGCACCTTCTCTTGTTGTCCGCAGAGGACAGTCTGTTTGCGGGTCCTGGGGTCTCCGAGGGTCCGTGGAGTGGGGCTGCGGGGGGATGGCGCTGGGCCAACTAGAAGGAACAGCAACTCCAGTGTACGACTTCCAGTACGTCCAGGCACAGCCTTCCTTTCCAGGCCAAACTCCAGCGTTTCGCTCTCGGAAAGGGCTCCAGTGTTGAGCAATTCCAGTGTTGTGAAGAACTGATGTGGCACATCTGGGGCCACTGGGCCAGTACAGAATGGAGCTCCCATCCGCGCTCTGGGATGTGGTAGACCCGTCCACATTCAGTCCAGTGTAATGCTTTCAGATCCAGTGTTGCGAGGGGAGGGAGAAGTGACGGAGGACACGAAGCGTCCCCGTAAGGGAAGGAGAGAGACGTTCGGGGCGGCGTGGGATGGTGGGAGTCGGTGTGAGGTGAGCCCAGGAGGTACCACAGGGCTGGTTGTGTTTCTGTGGCTTAGGTCCTACGTTCTGCGTGTGCCGTGCTTCAGTGCCTGTGTCACCAGCCGCAACCAAACCAGCTCCACGCCCCACGTGGGAGCCTGGGGTAAGGTGGGGCTGAGGGCTAGGGGAGGAGGGTGTACAGGAGTCTCCCCAGTGTCACCAGTCCCCCTCCTCTCTCCAACCAGAGGGCACTGGGTGCTGCCAGGACTCACTCACAGAGCCAGTAAAACTGGAAATAATAGTCAGTGAAAAGGTGTCCCATCTGCTCGGGAGCAGTGCTGCAGTTGGCTTGGCCCTGTGAGAGAGCGAGAAAAAGAGCTTACAGAGAGGGGTAGGATGCAGGCTCTGAGGGGGGAATTGTGCATGAATTATGCACCGGGCAGAGAAAAATCATACCCCCACTACCCATGTAACTGCGGAAGGCAACAGCCGCGCTGGAGGGGGCTGCAGAAGGCTCTCAGCGCAACGTGGCTGCTAAACCTGCCACGGTCCCATTGCTCTCCTTCCGCTCAGTCCTGGGCAAGGGGAAAGACAAAGCAGCTGCTGGTACTCACAGGCTGTGCTACTCTGAAGTGGTAGGTAAACTCTCGGAAAGACATCATCACGAGAGGCCAACGGTGCGTTGTTTCCTGGGGAAGAAAACAGAATAGCTCGGATGAGATCGGGGCGAGAACATCAGGGTGTTGGCGGATGAGAACATCAAGCGATGTTCTCCCAGGCCAGGCTGGCAAGGAACCGCACGACCCTGCGCTGTCAAGCGGAGGAGCAACCTCGCCCAGGTCGGCAAGAGAGCTGGACTGAGAGGGCCAAGGAGGCGCTCAAGGGTAAGAAGGGTCTGACGCACACTCCACGCACGCAGACCTGCAAAATCCCCCTGAAGGGATTTCACGAGGAGGTGTTACGGCCGCTTACAGCCTGGTCTTTTCCCCCCACAGTCCTGGGGCGACTGCAGAGGGGTTGGGTAGGATGATTTCATATAAGTGACCACAGGTATCGGGGTTTACGGACACCTCCCTGTTGGGGCTGCAGGGATGTCTGAGGGTCACTGACGTTAGCTAGTGCAGAGTATGGCTATGTTTGTGCATGAATTCTCTCCAGCAACTCCTGTGCTGCCCTAGCCAGGCTGCCGTAATCCCTTCTGCAGGGATCGGTGGTGTGCTGGGATGTCACCGTACAGTCCCTCCCTCCCTACCTGTGCGTCTGTGGCATCGGTGGAGCTGTTCGTGCTCACAGCATCCTGGCAGGGGTCGCTGGAGACAAGGCCACAAAGGGAGACGGACACAGCAGAGGAGGAGCTGCGGAGACAAGACACAGTAAGGCCCTGCTGTCTCTTCCCCAGCTCAGGCAGGAGGCACTGTGGCCACATGGCACAGTGTCCAGCTGACTTCAGGGGTAATGAGACACCTAAGAGAGAAGCCCTGTCCACTCACTTCATCTCCAGGGTCAGGTTGGTGTTCACCGCTGTGAGCTGGTTGACGGGGATGCGGTAGGTGAAGTTTCCAGTCCTAGGGACACAGAGAGAGCGTTAGACCTCACCGCAGCATTTCAGGAGGCTGCGAGATGGCCAAGACAGGACCCGACATCTCTGTTGGGCTGAGACTTCGGAGGGAAGGGCTTCCCAGGCTCGTTCCCAAGGCCGAGCTCATCACCAAACACAATCTTCCTGCACCCTGAGCGAAGGACTCGGAGCCCCAAGCTCCTCGGCCCAAGGAGCAGCATGGACTGCCTCGGGATGATGGCAGAAAACAGCTCAGGGCTCCAGGAGCTGCCCATCTGCTGCTTCCCCTGGAGCTCCCCCAGTGCTGCTGCCACCAAAGTGCTCTGGCAGCCGGCCTTGCCTCGCTCACCTGCACGCGTCGGCGGCTGCGCAGTACTGGGACTGGATGGCCATATCGATCTCCACGATCCGGACAGAGTACAGCACTGGGCTTGGCCCTGCGGGTGGGAAAACAGGCTATTTAGGAACAGCATAGGGATGGCAGCTGGGGTACCCTGAGCCAGAAGGGTTGGAAGGGACGCCTGGCACTGAGACAACCTTTCCTCATCACCCTGTCATCAGAGAGGGGGGTCAGATTGCTGCCAGACTGTGCTAACACCATGTCCAGCCACGGAGAGCCAGGAGAAGGCGTGCCCCAGGCTACGCCAGTTTAGATTCACCGCTGCAGCCCTTCATGCCCGGACATTCAGTATAGCTACAGACACGGAAAGACAAACCACTCGCAGAGAAGTGGAAAGGACCTTATCAGGTGCTGCTGACTACAAATACTGCAGTAAAGCTCCAGGGAATCGAGTCCTGGATCCGTTACACTAGAGTAAAGAAAACATCTGCACCTCCATAGAATTCTGCACCGAAGAAACCCTTGAAATTAAATATAAAATCATATCCAGTATCGACACTCCTTTCTCTCTGCTGCCAGCAGCATTTCTTCCTCTAGGTCCGATTTAGAAATGGCTGAGCAAGCCAAGGTGGGGCTAAGAACAGAGATGCCGGTACAGCAGCCTCAGAAGGGAACTAGCAACTGGATAATATGGGCAGAAAGCGTAGGGCAGGGTGGGGGAGGAAGGGCAGGGCTGGCGGCTGAATCTGGCTGCACAGGGAAGGCAAACAAGCCACGGGACGAGGACACAGCGAGAACTGTGCAGGACGGATGAGACCCGGTTGGTTGGGGATACCCCAGGAGAGGACGCAGGACTGCGGTGCCGCTGCAGGGAGGGAAGAAGATAGGGTCCACCTACCACCCGTGCCGGGATCCTCCGTGCGGGGCCACTCGCTCACCGGCTGCTTGACGCTGCGCTGCTGCCGGGCCTGCCCCAGCGGGGAGTTGCTGCGGGAGAGCGAGAGGTTGGAGATGTACTTGGATTTGCCCTGGATGTGGGTGAAGGGGGAGGAGGGGCTGGCATTGGGGCTGCCGAAGCTCTGAGACCTGTCAGGTGTCTTTGGCCACTTGGTGTAGGATGTCGCTTTCCCGGTGATGCCCCTGGATTTGGCTTTGATATTTGTCACTGGCAGGAGCGAGGTCTGACTTTGGTCTGCGAAGAGAAGGGAGAGGAAGGTTGTGCTGAGAGGCAGAGAGGCTGGCAGCACTCCCAGCCTCCGGGACCTGTGCAGAGAGAACGGTCTGCCAGCTCTGGGTTCGTCCTGCCCCCACGTCACCTCCCGTATTACCCCCCTGTGAGCAGCCGAGGCTTCCCAAGCCCTGTGCCTGAAGGGGCCAGCGGGATCCTCAGAGCAAAGGGAAGCTAGAGCAGCCTGTGGGGACAACGCCGAGGCACAGCCCCGTGCTCGGGTAGGGCACGGTGTGTAAGGCAGGGTTAAGGCATGACTCCAGGGGTGTTACGGCTCTGCAGTGGCTGCCTGAGGTGCTGTTCCTCCCGCAACAGGGACCGGTGATGGAGCAAGTGGGCTTGCAAAAGCCCTGCTGGGGCAGCCAAGAGGCAGCACACCTCCTGGCCTGTCAGAACCCTGCTCAAAGCAAACAGAAGAATGAAGTTAGACCACAAGGTACGGCTGCTCGGGAACGCTGACCAGCCCGGCGTAGCCTCTCATGACCTCGTGCTGGCAAAGCAGGCAGCTCCAAAGACCTTTCAGCCCCCACAGCTGGATTTTTAGCCCTGGCAGCATGATCACGGATGCCTGAGCCATGGCACACGGGCAGCGAAGGCTGTTCAGCCTGGAAGTCCTGCTTTGCCCCGCAGCTGCCTGCTGGAGCAGGTCTCAACCCAGACACTGGGTTTGGAGGAAACCAGGCATGTTTTGAAGGGCAGGCTGCACGTCCTCTTCGTGACGTGCAGAGGTAGGACAGCAGGTGAGGGGGCTGGGGATATGAGGTGATGCGATGGTGGGACAGACACACCTCGGCGTTGTTCCGGCACCTCCTGGGTGCCTGGGCTGGTACTTACCTGTCCGGTTAGTGGCGTGAGTGGGGCTGGTCTCAGAGTGGGCAACAGAGGAGACGTTGGTGGGAGCAGCAGAGCAGCACATGGAGAAACACGGTGGGCTGAAGCAGGCTAGCACGCTGTGACCAGGTAAGCCGAGGACTAAGTCATGTGCGTCCTCTGTGACTGCAGGGCAAACAGCAGGGACACGTGGAATAAGTCAAGGGGAGAGGCATCTCGGGAGCAGCACCAAGTGCTCCCGGCATCCCTTCCACAAAACCAGAGCCCCGGGACTTCCCAGCACGAAGACAGCACAGTGCCAGCAAGCCCCTGGCACGGCGGAATAGCCACGGACTTCGCCCTGCACCACCACCCACCACCGTGGGCGTCCGCCAGGCCCTCTGCCCCGCCGCGACCTACCGTGGTGCGCGGGGGTCCTGCCGCTGGCTCTGTCCGACGCAGCTGTGGATTGCACCATCTGCGTTTTATCAAAGTTCTGGCTTGACCTGAAACGCGGGAAAATATGGTGAAAATCACCTCCACGGGGGACAACAGCGTCGCTTGTACGTGAAGAGAGAAGCGGCCGTAGCAGCGAGTGGGGCGATGGGACGAGGTGCAAGAGCGGACGTGGAGAGCGCAAGGGTGAGGAGGAGCACAGACTGGAGTGATCTGGGAAAGGCAAGGCAGGAGGGAGGCACGCAAGCCGTGAAGACAGCAAGGAGAGCTAGGAAATGCCACAGCAGATCGTGCGGCAGTCCCACGTCTGGCAGGGACAAGTCCCATCTGGTTCAGAGGAGGCCAGCAAAGCTCCTCTGATGCTCACTGTGGCATGGAGTGCGCTCGGTGGGCTTGATTTCCAACAGCGATCTCTGGAGTGGATTTATGTGCTCGGGTCTCCACGCATTAGGCCGTAACGGGCTCCAAGCATTCCCCGTTCCCTAAGGAAGGTGCCCCTCATCTCTCGGAGACAGACTGTTCCTCAACTTGTTTTTTTTTTTTTAGAAACACACCCAATCCCACCCAGATTCATCCCATGTAATCGCAGGTGTTTCACTGAAGCTACCAAGACCTGCGCTGAGGACACCGCAGGCATCTCCCGAGGGTGAGGCAGACGTGAAAGGGGAGGAACCTCGGCCTCGTGCTGGTTTTCTCCCATGTCTGCACAAGGAACCCCAGGGCAACGCCACTTCTGGGCACAAGCTACAAGAGATATGGGGTAAACCAAGGCTCGTGCCTTCACGCACTGTAGCTGCCCACTGAGCAGAAATTTCTCCTGAGCTCCTAACAAACATGCTCACGATTTTACCTGTCCAGACCCTGCCCAGGCACAGGAGCAGGAGCAGTTCAGATTTATCTCTCCCACACTTTGCTTGTCCTGTAGCCACGTCTTGCCTGTCCCCTTAGCACCGCTCAAGGTTTCGCAAAGATAAAACAGAGCTTTCACTCATTTAGAGAAATCAAAATACCACTTTGCCACCTGCAAGGCTTATCTTATCACACGGATTTCTTTTTCTGGTGAAAGAAGACGCGACACCACTCTCCTGGAGGGAATGCATGGAGCTAACCTTCGTCCCAGCCAAAAACCTGCCCCTATCCCTCATGTTCCTCCACTGCCTCGTCAACACTTTCCATGCATGGCTTTATCTTGCGTCCCACAAGCAATTATTTTTTGAATAGCTTCCTGTGTAACACTCTGATGTGGAGGTCTTAAAAGAATAAATTAATTGTGCCCTCCACTGCTCTCCGTGCAGTGCTTTGTTCTAACGGTGCCGACAGGCACGTAGGACCTGTTCTCCTTTTGTGGGAAGTATTTTGCTGCAGCCCTGCGGATCCCATTAACTGAGGTGCTTTACAGGTCTGTACCCAAGGAGTAACTCAGCCGGCTTTCCCTGTGTCAGTACCTTTCGACATTCCCAGCCATGATGGCTCATAAAAAGAAATAATTTGGGGNTGACGGGGTCCATAATCCTTCCTCCTGGAGTCCCACTTGCTGACATATATTCCTATCCCTTCCTTTGCTTTCAGTTCTGCTTCAGATTCTCAGTCTTCTGTGGTGCGCAGCGATTAAATAACAGTATAATGAAACAGTAACATACCGTGGACAGAGAGCGACCGGGACCCCAGGACCCCTGTGCCGAAAGAGGGCCAGGAGACAGGCAGTGGGCACAGCAAAAGAGCTACAGGACAGTGAAGGGAGACGGGGAGAAAAGGCAGGTTGGTAGAAGATGTGGAGGACGGGGGCGGGGAACGGAGGAGGATATGGAAGATAATGAAAATGAAAAGACAAGAACGGGAAAATGAAAAACAAAGTGGAAAGAAAATGGGTTGGATGAGAGATGTAACCAGAACAGGAGGGAGAGAAATAGGACAGGGAGAAGAGAGAGGGAGAAAAAGAGACTCATTATCTGGTAACGCGAGCTCCCACAGGAGTGAAGGGTGCCCAAACTGAATGCCCAGCGCAGGCCGCCCGTGTGCACGCTCGCTGGGCTCCCTCAGTGCTCTCTCCACTCTGTTTGCAGAGGAAAGCTCTTTCCTGCCTAGTACGGACTGGTCCAGCCCCACTGCAATCAGCGGGATGATGCTGTTTTAGTCCAGCTGAAGAGGCACCCAAAGAACAGTCAGACCGGCCACAAGTGGATACGTGAGCAGCCAAACAATGGGGTATTTTCTTTTTCTTCTCTGTTCCTCACTTCTTGCTCAAGATAATTTAACTGACACCAGACTTGGATGCGCGGATGCGTTTGGTTGGCTTTAAGCTTGACTCACTGGAACCATGCTCAATAACCCTGCAGCGGCTGCTTTTGGTGCTTCAGACTCCCCCGGGCACCGCATCCCTCCCACAGAGCCCAGAAATACCTACCCGTCGATATCCACGAGGTCCTCTTCACTGCGCAAGCTCAGCACGTAGAGCGTGGACATGGACACCACACTGGAAAGAGAGAGGATGGACACGGGGCAAGGGACACGTCACGCTGCTGATCTGTCTCCAAGGGATATGAGCCCGTGAAAGAAGCCGTAGGACCACAGCCCCTCGCTACACACCCCACGGATGGCATGGGCCCGACCGATGAGCGAGAGACAGCGGAGAAGCGGCAGCCCTGGGTGTGCGGTCTCACCTGAATGCCATGATGATGACCAGGGCTATGATGGTGCCCTGCAGGAAGCGCTGGCTGATGCAGGCCTGTTCCGGAACAACTGACGGTGACTGCAAGAGAAAAACCCCAAGATCACATCAGGATTCCTTACTGCTCCGGTCCTCACACAGATCCCACCCAGCCCAGCCCAGCCCAAGCTCTCTTCCTGCTCCCCTGCAAGTCCTGGACCCCTGAAGCGCAGGAGCCAGATAAAAATCTTCATTAGGGATGGACAAAAAGGAAAGAGAGATCATGGAAATGGGAGCAGACAGGGTCTCTTCCCTGCAGCAGTGTGTCAGAAAACACACGAGGACCATGCAGACGACCGTTCCCAGGCAGACCCCCTTCGCCCACACAGCGCTGCCCCTTGGGGAGCGGTCCCTTACCTTGCTGGCTACTTTGTGGGGTCTTTTTTTGTGGGGCACGCTTCCTGAACGGCTGAACTGGCTTCCTGTTTGGCTGCAAGGAGAAAGGAGGAATGGAGCTGAGCTGTGCAGGAAACAGCACTCGAAGCGATTCCCAGGCAAAAATGCGTTTCTCTGGTAGGGGAGAAATCTCTTTGTGGCACGACAGTCACAAATCCTTGTCACTTCATCTGCTTGGGGGTAGGTGCAGTGGTGGTTCACTGCCCAGAGAGCCTGAATTCTGCCCCAAAACCTGCATAAGCTGACCATGATGATTTTGGAAGCATGAGAAACTCTTTGCCCTGAGAAAGCCACTCACTCACTCTAGGGAACGTGGAGAAAATGTCATACTGGGGTTTTTTGGGCTGGTCTAAGAGCAGGCTGTTGGTATGTGTGTGCCAGATCTGTCTCACCAACCTCAGCTCCTCGAATCTACCCCAGGCCAAATGACAACTACCAACACCCCACCGCTCCTCCCCACCTTCCCTTTCCCAAACCGAGCTGTCACTCAGGGCTGCCTGGGCTCAAAAGGAGACATCCCTTCTGGCTCCCGTGCTCTCAGTACGCCCATACCTGAATGCCCCAGAGCTCACGGTTGACTTCATGCTGTCCAGCCGCTTGAGCTTGGCCAGCTTGTGACTCCACCTCTCCAGCTCATCGATGCGGGTCTCCAGGTTGTCTGTCAGTTTGCACAGCTCCTTCACAGCTCCCACGTTCTCCATGAAGATGCGCTCCTGCCAGGGAAGAGGTCGGCAGTCTGAGTGGCCTGGCACGTGGAGGCACTCCTGCTCCCATGGATCTGGCCGCCCCGACTGCTCTCCCATGCCCTGCTGCAGGGGAAAGGCTACTCAACACCCAGCTCTGGGGGTAGGGAATCATCCAGCATGGCACATCTGGATCTCTACAGTCCCTGGATGCAAGAACACGAGATAATCCTCTTCAAACCCAACCAAAGCAATAAATGTTGGTGCAGGATCCCCGAGGTCTCCTGCTGGCGCTAATCCAGAGTCCTCCTCACTCACAAAGGACAGGCACAAAGCCCCCATCTTCATCAGGAGCCCTTGGTCAAAGCACGTGAGCAGTGCTCACCATCTACCCCTTCTCTACCCTTCCCCAGCCCTCTGTCTCTTGCTCTACAGCTGCTGGAGTTATTCTGCAGCATTATCCAACAGAGAGTTGATCCAGACTGCTGGAGAGCCCAAATCCAGAAGCCTCTGGAGAGCAACCTTCCTCCTGCAGCCCCTCTGGTAAAGGCAGGGCATTCCAGCACAAGCATCTCCCTCCGACACAACTGCAGCCGCATCCCACGTACTGCTGCTGGCAGCGTGGTATCACCCCTGCCCCTTATCCACCCTTGGGCTCTGCTGCTCCACTTCCCCATACAGAGCTCCCCGAGGCAAAACATCTCACTGGCGTGCTGGTCCAGCACTACCCTCTGAGGATCTTGGACGCCACGGATAATTCGTAGCAGCAGGTAGATGCCTCTTCGGAGAGCTCAGCTAGAGCAGACCACACAGCTTGCTGTGACAGGCTGTTCTGCAGCGTGCACCAGCTCCTGTTGGAGGGCTGATGCTGAGCTGCGGCCCACGGAGGAGGGCTGTATGCAGAAGAAAAGGACAGCAATGGCCTGGCCATGTGCAGATGGGACAGGAAAGGTCATGCTCATGGCTACTGTTAGCTGGTGATATAACTGCAGGGATCTAGGCTTCCACGAAGGAGAAACAAGGCACTAAGGTCAGTCCTGGCCATTCCTACTCCGGACAGAGCGATGCAGGAGAGAGCTGGCAGCTTTGGGAGGCTGTCCCCTCAATGTGTGCTGCGGGAGGCTGTCCCCTCGATGCCCAGAGCAGCAAACAGGCTGCCACAGGTTACGGAGAGGTCAGGCAGCCAGGTGCTCTGGGTTATCTTGACATAACCACCTTATCTTATCTAGAAAGGAGAGACTATGACTAAGAGCCTCCCTACAAGAGGCTGCCAACAAGGAGCCCTTCCTGAGGCAGATGCTGCCAACTTTCCCCAACATCAGGCTAGTTCCTCCCTGCTGATGTCTGCCATCCACCCAGGGCTGAAAGACCAGCCGGGTCTGAAACTCATATGGGTGCTGTTGGTCTAGAAACCTTTCCCAGACACCACAGCCTCCCTCTTCCATTTCCAGCTCCACAACAACCTTGAGCCAGGTTCAACAGCCTCCCCGCCCCTCTTGGTTGCCACCAACCTTGTTCACCACCAGGAAGTTCTCAAGGGTCTTCCCATTGGAAAACACAAGGTCCCCGGTGTCCTTCACAGCTTCAGGGAGGATCTCCTTTACCTCCTGAGCAATGACGCCTGCGTGGAAACAGCACAGTGGGTCAAGGTGGTCTTGGCAGGGCTCCTCCTGCCACAACTCTTTCTCTGGCCCATGCGGACATTGGAAGGAACCCTGTTCACTGGGGACAACACAAGGGCTGTCCTCCCCTCACCCTGGCCCGAGCAGGGCCAGGCAGAGCTCCTTGGAGGCCCCGTGTCCTGGGGAGCCCATACAGGCTCAGCAACAGAAGAGCAGAGGCTGTTCAGACACAGCTGGTTCTCAGAGTACGTGGCCAGGGGTATTTTTGCATCACCCCCGCTGTGGTGTGTAGCTGTACCCCTGGAGAGAGGTGGGTGCTTGGAGAAGCCTTATCACAGAAGCCCTGTAAGCTACCTGTGGGACGTGCCATCTTCTCTCCTGCTCACTGAAGAGGGAATTTCCTTAGATGTCTACACTTCAGGAGGTGAGGAGCCCCCCTCTCTCCTACCCCATGCCTGGGGGGCTGCCCCAGGGCGGTACAGCCGCCAGGCTGCTCGGCACCACGAACAAAACGCCGCTGTGGGTTGCAGAACGTGAGGTCCAGCGCTGCAGACGCAAGCAGGTCACCGTGGTGTGACGCAGGGCCCGTACCTGTCTCAGAGGTGTTGTCAATGCCCACCGTGGCCGCAAACTCGGGCTTGTAGTTGTAGTGTACTAGCCGCATCCGGGAGATCCTCTTCAGCTGCTCTGTGGTGTCCACCTGGGACAAAACGGATGCGTGCAACTCCTAAGCAGGGTGATGCTTCTTAGGTTCCCACGGCTCTGACTCCAAGCAGCAAACCCCACTATGGCTCATGGTAACACCGTTGTGAGACAGCCCTTCATGAGACAGCCCTGAACCCTGCTCACACCCGCCACTGGGACAAACAGCCCTAGGATTACTCTCCAGTTCTTGTCACTGGACAAGTTCCTTGGGTAGTGAAGCCAGGAGGGGACCGAGTCCCACTGCACAACCAGGCACAGGGCAAAGGCAGTTCTCCTAAATATGAGACATGATTGTGCCCAGCTTTTCTGGACAGGCACATCCAGCTGAGACAACTTCAGAGCAGAGCTGAGCCTCTCATCCAGGCTCTGGCCAAGCCCCAGCGTACTATCTGACGCAGTCGCCTGTTTTCAGGTTTGTAACTTCTGTATTTGCTAGTTCTGGCTAGCAGTGGAAGAGTCAATATTCCCTAAGAAATGGTAGACAGGCTCTGTTTGGGACAGACAGACACAGACAGACTTCTAAGGCACTTCCCATCTGGTCAGGAGCTCAGGCTGCCCATAAGGACCATGTCAAAATCAACAGCCGAAACAGGCTCACAAGGGCGCTTACACTTTCTGTGGTGCCTCTTCAGACCCCTGACCACTGCAAACCTAGCCTGGTTTGCCTGGCTCTTACCTCCTGGATGTCCTCCTTCACTCGGACGTCTGAAGGGTGCATCAGCGAACCCATGACCTTCACATTGCCATGGACCACGAGGGCTTCATCGGGGCGGTCTGTGTTGATGCCAACCCGGCCGTGGTGAAAAACGGTATCAGGGAGCTGTGCCCGCTGCCAGAGCACATCGCTGTCACTCTCAAACTGGCCGGGGTTGGAGGCCTGTGGAGAGACAGGAAAACGGGGACTGAAAAGCAGCAGTAGCAAAACCAGGGAGAGAAACGCTGCAGTGCTGCTGGGCAGAGGCACTCCGAGATGTGGGAAGGGGTTTTTGGGATGAACTGTCCAGGTCATGAGATCCTGGCACAGGTGCCCTCCCCCAGCCCACAGCACACTGAATTACAGCCCTAGGAAGACCTCGAGGCTGAGCTGTGGCAGCCCCAGCCTCACAGGAGGTACAGCAGGGAGCTGGACAGACAGGGAGGGCAGAGCCAGCAGAGGACAAGCAAGGCCACGGAGGTGCGAGACAGAGCTTTGCTGGAGCGCACGGCAAAGTGGCAGGGGCAGGGATCCACTGCCAGCTCTGGGAACAGATCCCAGCCTGCCTTTACAGCAGAGGCAGCCTTGGCATTCATCTGCTGGCCCTGTCTGAGCCTCTCTCTGCAGGAACCAAGGCTATGCCTGCTCTGCTCGTCTCCCTAAAGGAATATCCTTGCTTTCTTGAGCTGTCTGTTACCTCAGCTATCAGGACTGTTCCAACAACCCCAACCAGAACCACACAAGACAGCAGGAGCCCAAGCGACATGGCCGTTGCTCCCAGGTCCCAAATCCTGGGGTTCGGCCCTGCTGCCGTGGGGCTCCGTGCCCCACTCGCAGGTTGAGGAGGGGCAGGCCAGGCTACCTGCGATTCCCTGCAGTTCTGCACTGGGCATCCTGGAGGCTGCACAATTCATTGTGGACTTACTCGTCCGCAGACTGTGAGGTCCCTCTGTGTTTTACCCCCTGCCTTCATGAGCTGAGTGCTCTAGCAGAGCCCCGGGAGAGCCTGGGGACGGTGCCTATCTCTTTCTGCTCCTCTGCATTTGAGCACTGCTGCCTTAGCACAGGCAAAATGCGCTTCCCGGGGAAGGTACCCAGTCTTCCCGCATCTGGAAGCCTTGTCCCTGCTGCAGAGCCCCAACAACACTGTTCCCTTACTCCCAATAGCTTTGTCCTGGACACTGGTCCAGCCTTGGGAGAATGGGATGCCTTCCCTTATCCTGCAACGGGTTCTTGCCTGCCCTCAGGCTGCTCTGACTAAGCAGGTGTGGAAAGGCTGGAGCCACCACCTGGGTACTGATACGTATAGCTACAAGCAAGGCAGCGACAGTTTGGAGAACGTAGGCAAGGGCTGGGTGGAGAAAGCACTGAAAAGCCAGAGGAAGGTAGGAGGATTGCCCAGGACATCCAGCAAAGGGCTGTAGGGCACCCGTCGAGGCTGGGAGAGGAGAGAGGGACTTACTCTGACGATGATGCGCTCAGAGATGTGGGCTGCCAGCGTGTAGTTCTGGTTCTGCGCGTGTGCCTGCAAGGCTACCACGAGCATGAAATACCTGCCAAGAGGGGAGAGAGGTCAGGGCGCCATCCTGCACTGGGAACTGCTGAGTCGGCTTCTCCTCGGGGGGCGGAGGCACCAAGCTCTCATGGTGGGCTTGGAACACCCCCTCTCCTTGTGCTGTAGGGCACAGGCACTGTCCCAAACCCCTCATGGATTGGGGGAGACCCTTCTCGTGGCCACAGCAAACGCCCCTTTTCCTCCACGCAGACAATAACGGCCAATTCAGGACATGTCCCCCGCCCTCCAGCCACACTCCCCAAGCTGGGGCCTGGCACATCCACGGTGCTCAGAGCAGCTTGGAGAGGGCACCTCTGCTCCTCACCTCTGGTCTGGGTTGGGTTTGCCTTTCTTCCGCATGTTGTTGGCTGTGGTCTCGCTGAAGTGCAGCCGCCCCACGGTGACCTTGGTGACCTGCTCTGGAGGCAGGTTGACCCTGAAGGAAAGGAAAACAGAGGACGCTGCTGGAGAGGAGGTTCTCTGGGGAATGGCCATTGCCTGGTTTGCTCCACCAAGGCAGGTCTATGAACTGGGTGCAGAGCAGAGCGGGGAATGTAAAGAGAGGAAACCTTTGCTGTGGGAAACAGAGGAGAAAACTGGAAAGTGTGATACCCACAGTACTACCCTGAGGCCTCCAACTCAGCCCCTTTCCCCACCCTCTCCTGCTGTTGCTTGCTCCCTGGTAGCAATTCCCCCGCATGAACATACCCCGGGCAATACTCACGTGACAGGGTTGAAGGGCCGTTTGCTGCGGTCGGACTGCGACTGTTCTATATTGATCGACTGGTTCAAGGCCTCTAGCTGGAGAGAAAGATTTGAGAATGTGACAGAGAGCAGAAAGCTGAGACCTTCCCCATCGCAGCTCCTTCTCCCCAGCCTCTGCAGAGGCCAGCTGTCTGCCCAGCTCTCCTATGACTCAGTACAACTGGCTTGCAACACCCAACTTGAGCGTGGTCATTGTCCAAGCATGGGTTTCTCCCTTGGCAGGGGGGTAGTTGAGGGTGAAAAGATCTTCCCAAAGTGCTTATATACCTCCAGAGTCAAAAGTGAGTGAGGGGCAGCCCTGAAGACACCCAGGCAGTGACCGAGTCCGTCTTAGGACTCATAGTTCAAGATCTGCCTTGTTCTGGCCTTCAGCGCTTGCCTACACACTCCCCTACAACTTAGCACATGAAGACACGGTGTTGCCTGATCCCAGCCACCCGCCAAGCACCCCTTCTCCCTGCTGGATTCACTGCTGGCCCTCAGCTCTTGCTTGCCTTCACTCCGTGCAGCTTCAGGTAGAAGCACTCTAAGGGTTTCAGGCCCTCGGGGGTCTTCACATACTTGGGATCCCCAAGCATGCCAATGTAGACCGTAACCTGGAAGTGATTCTTCTTCTGGCACACAAAGGCGTCGTCACCCACTGAGAAGTTGAACCCCTTGTCAGCATCTACGCGGTACGTGAGCATCGGGCTGTGGAAAAGGCAGCAGGCGTTAGACCAGAGTCCCGTGCACACCATGAGAGGCTCACGCTTGTGGGGGGACGGATGAGCCACGCACCCAGACGCAGAGGCAATGAGGGGTCCGTATGGCATGGTACGTGGCCACGTACTGGGGCCGGATGCATGTGAACCACCCTGCCCAGGGGGTGGGAAGGGCTGGGGGGGACAGCTGACCTCCATGTCCCACCACAGTGACTGTGCTGTGAGCAGTCCCACCTCACCACAGACTGTGAAGGCCACCTCTACTCACACATGCAGCCACAAAATAATCCTGAGGCTCAGCAGGCACATGGGAGGGGAAGGAGGGCTGTGTTGGGGCAAAAGAGACAGCCTCTGATGCCGTCCCTCCTGCCTTGCACTGACGCTGCTCTCGGGTGCTCAGCACAGGCAGGCACCCAACACCTCACCTAAGCCCACGCAGCAGCCCAGCCTGCTGCGCAGCGATGAGAGCTCTGAGGAGGTCCTTGGAGCTGCAAGCTTTGCTCTAGGTGGGTCTTCAACTGGAAAGGAATATGGTTCCTGTGACCAGGATTTGCTGAAGATGCCGGGGCAACCACCCCCCTATAGTACTAATACTGTAAACCAAGTATAATACGAGCCACAGGAGGCTAGCATCTCCTTTCTGAGTGCTGCTCCTAAAAAGCGCAGCTGCTTAGCCCTGGCTCAACACGCACTGGAGATACGAAGCTCCACAGCCTGCCCAAAGCCCGGAGCAGACCCCTGAATGCTGCTCGCTGGGAGAAGCGGCTCAGGCTGACCTGGGAGGGTCCCACACCTCCGCTTGCTTCACCCGTCGCATTCCCGAGGTCACCTGCGCTGGCCCTGCTACCAGGCAGTACCGCCTGCGTGCCAGATTCCTGCCGAAATCACAACCACCTGCTCCGGCTGCTGCAAAAAGCTCCCAGCTCCCAGCAGGCAGGTCCAGAGGAGGAGGAGGAGGGGGCCCTGGCAGCCCGGTGAACACACACCAGCTGGAGAGGTTTAATCTACATCTCCTTAATGGGCTGGTTACCATGGGAACGAGGGAAATATGTGGCCTTTGCAGCAAGTCCCCTTTCTCTCACCATCCAAAAACCCAGATCTGGGTTGGTGGGCCCCCGGGGCGCTGCCTGCCCTACGCAGCGGGGAAGGAGGTGCCTCTCATCCCATCTCTCATCCCATCGAGCAGATCTAGCAGAACACCAAAATTCTATTGTTTTTAATTAAATAACTATGGTTGAGGTAAAGGGGAGCTCAGCCCAGCCTCTGACATCAGGCTTAAAAATTATGGAGCGCTCTTCCACGAAAGCGAACCACTTCTGACTTCCACCTCCAGTTCTTAATGCAGACAGACAGACAGATACTGCCCAGAGCAATGGGAGGGGAGGTGGACAGACTGACAGCGACGGACAAGGCAGGCATCAGCAGACTCTGGGAAGCAGGAGATGCAGAAAGGTCGCTCTTGCTCTCCTGGTGTCCCTGGGCTGGCCACCGCCTTTCTTCTGGGAAGAAAGCCATTCTGCCCGCCCGCACACTGCGGGGGTTAACAGGGACAAAACCTCTGAGTATTCCCAGGCAGCCGTGAATAATTCTGGGATGGCCATGAGCAAATACTCATTTCTTGGACCCGAGGGACCTGGGGCTGCCGTGCCCCGAACACAAACCAGACGGTGGGAGCAGAGCACTACCTTAGCCCAGAAGCACGAGAGGAATTCCCCTCTGCTCTCACCCTCCTCCCAGCCTCAGCCCTGAATTCTCCATCTGGCTCTTCTGGATGGGGAGCTGTGGCTTGGGCTGGCCCCAGCACCCTCTGCGCTCACTCGAGGGGTGCTGGAGCCCTTCCTGATTGCTTTCACCAAGACCCCCCCCTCTCTGTCTCCATCTGCCCAGGACCTCCGAGCATTCCCCACTTTCCCCACTGGTTTTTAACAGAGAAAGCAGCCAAGAGGAAGGGACTGACCGAACTTCCAAACCATGGATGCTTCCAAAACACGCTCTGGTTAAGATCACTCAAACTGATGGCTGCTGAACACGTGTCGAGAGAGAGGAGACAGTCATGGTCTCCTTCCTCTGTCTTCTAGAGACGCCTGGTCCCTCCAGAGTCCCTTTCCCAGAGGCTCCTTTTCTCTGAGTTTTCCCAATGGCTGCGGCTGGTGCATCCCCCCAAGCAGGATCCCTGCGCTGGGGTAGATCGGAGGCAAGAAGCTGCTTTCCAGGTATCGTAGAGGCCATGGATGTCCCCAGCCCTCTGCCTTTAGCCCATCACCTCCGGCTGAGCCAAGGACCCGCTCTCAGATTGCCCCTCGATGCAGAGAGTGCGCGGGGCGGGGTAGCCCCTGGATCCCCTATTGCAGTGCTTTTTGACTCTCGCATTGTGAATCCCACCTGGAAGCAGCAAGCCCACTCCCCCGCTGCCACGTGGCGTGGGGGCTTCACCGCCTGAGGCACCGTAAGGACTCCGGTAACACTTAGGAAAAACCATCCTCTCCTTCACCTTAACCCACAGAGACCTTGGAGTCACCAGCACCCTGCCCCGGACCCAGTCCTCGGGCAGCAGGCTGGCAGCGTGCCCCTCCTGAGACGTGCTCTCTGGATGGGCAGCTGCCGTGAATGGGACGGTAGGAGAAGGGAGAGCAGGCGACCCCGAGGCAGAAGCGGTTCCTGGGATTAGGGATGATACCAGCCGCTGACAAGTCAACAGCCCCGGGGGCAGCCGAAGCCATGCTGGTTTTTCCTGGGGAGAGCGCAGGGGTCAAAGTGTCAGGAATAAAAGGTCTGGGGTCAAATGGATTATTTTAGCCAAAATGCCCCCACTGACAAAAGCAGATTAAGGCAGGACTTAGAAGTCCAGGATCAGAGGAGAGGAGGTTTCTCCCAATCCGGGTGAGGGTGAGAGGTTACAAACTCCCCACAGCCACGTCTGGCATCCACACTTAGAGGAGCGGGGAGCACCCTCGCCCTCCACATTGAAGCGCAAGGCAAAGGGAAAGGCACTGCAAGGAGAAATGTGTCTCTGATAAAAAGGGAACTCTACAGGGATCCGTGGCCGAGAGCAGGATTGTCAGAGGGACGCTCACATGCCTCAATTGTTTCCTCCCTGGAAGAAAAATCTCTCCCATTTCTCTCCTCCTTCCTTCCAGGTTGCCCAATATCTCAACCACTCCTAAGACATAACATCTGGAGACCCCCTAGTTCAAGGACCACTCACTAATTCCATGCAATCCCTGCTTTGCTTCTCTTCCAGGATACCAATGCCAGGATGGAGGATAGGAACCCACAGCCGAGCAGCGTGTCGCTGCCGTCTCACCCAGCCCGCGTCAGGCTGACACAGCTCCACCAGCGCATCCACAGCTCAGCGCCGTAGGTACGCTCACGGCACGAGGGAGCCAGACCTCATCACCGCGAGATGAGCCGAGCAGGCCAACAGGGCTTTGCCCAAGACGCTCTTTGTCACCTAACCTGAGACACGTCCAGCAGGACCGGACCACGTCACGCTGGTCTCCGTCCCCTTGGTGAGATTCAGGATCTGCAGCGAGGCCAGGGTTGGTGCTGCTTCTAAGGACATTTCTTCCACCCAAGGAGTGCAAGCCTGGAAGCTCAGGTTTAGCCCGCAGCCCTGAGCTTCAGAGGAGAGCACCGGTTTGCTTGATGGGAAGGGAACGGCACCAGCCCAGCTCCCAGGGTCGGAGCAGAGAGGCTCCAGCCTCAGCATGGCAACGTCTCCGTTGAGCGCTGCACTACCCTTCGCCAGCTGCCTTACCTCAAACTGTAAACAAACGGGGAGAGGGAGGAGGGAGCCTGCTGGCATTTATCAGCGCACGCTGTCAGGGAGATGAATTACTCCTGCTCCCAAGAGTAAATTAGTGAACTGCCTGGTTCCAGGCCTCTTTGGCACTGCTGCTGGAAACCAGCTAACCCTTTTGAAGGTTCAGTGAGTCTGAAACCACAAAACCAGCGCAAAAGGCCAAGGAGAAACATACTATCAATAAAACTAATCCAGAGCCTTTGGTCTCCTTCAACCAACACAGATTCCTCAGCCCACATAAGCAAAACCTGAGACACAAGCCCAGCAAGCCAAGACACAGATTTCCAGGCACCTCCGCGTGAATCCACGCAGCAACCCTCCCTTCCTCCCTTCCTTCCCTTCTCCTTAATCCAGCCTACTTCTAGGAAGCCCGTGTCAAAACTGAACCCGTGTAGTTCGTACGAGCCCAGCTTCCCTTTGCTCTTCTCCTGGCAGGGAGGGCTGCCTGCAGGGCTGCTCCACCTGGGGATGGGGAATCTGTTGCCACTCACGCAACAAAACTCACTGTACAGGTCTCTTAGAAGGCAGAAAAGCTGCTTAGGAACTGCAGAACGAGTTCAGATCCCCCCCCTGTGCTGTCCCCATCTCATCAGGCCACAGCAGCGGCTGGGAAGGAGCTTGGCTCCAAGACACAGCCCAGAACAGCAGAAAAAGAGAACGGGTTGAAGGACTCCTACTCTGTAGCTTTCTGCCAGGAAAATGACTGAACAGAGATGATATTTTCCACTTACTCACAGGCACAAGGTACAGATATGATCAGATGTGTCAGCTACACTCCCTGCATAAGAAAAGAGAGCCATTAAATGGGCTTGAATGGTGCCAACAGAAGTTGGAACAAACTCTCACGGGGCTATTGATCATCACAAGCCATAGCAGGAAACTCTTCTGAGGAACAAAAAACTCTGAGCGACGGTTACTAGGGCACTCGATGATCTTAAGGGTCTTTTCCAACCTAAATGACTCTGTGATTCTATACTAAGGGACCTAATTTTGATTGTGCAGAGGAGGAGAACGTGGGATATCATTTAATTGTATTTTTTGCCCTGTAAGATTATATTTAGCGTGGAAGGTTACACATAAATCCACAGGCACCAGCATAAACTATTCTGTATAGGTTCAAAAATATCTTAAATAAAGTACTGACAAAGCAATTGTTCCACTAGCCCAACAGAAGGTCTCGTGCCCGGACGCAGGAGCAGGGCTGGATCTCTCCTAGGCAGCAGCAGCCACTGGGCTGGCTTTCTCTGAGGCAGAAGAGGATGAAGCACTACAAAGCTGAAAAATTCCCCTCCACGAAGGCTGCAAACAGGGAGGGCTTTGGAGAAGTCAATCTTCTGCACACGCCAGGGCACAGAGCTGCTCTTTGCGTGCAGCAATCGCTGTTAAAACACCTACGAGCTCTTGGCTAGTGAGAAACAACATGTTGGGGTAAGAACGTGAACAGCTTCCTATGAGCTCGTGGCATCCTAAAGGCTCAGCCTCCCTCCTTAACCTACTCGTGGCATCCTAAAGGCTCAGCCTCCCTCCTTAACCTACCGTTCTGGTCTCTTTTCTTAAGAACAAGAGTAGGAAAAATCAGATTATTCAGATGATTCAAATTCCTGGGGCTGTGAATAGGTCGTGGGCACCTGGATCATGGGGAAAAACCCCTCTGTTGCCTCTAGGGGCAGGAAGCTCTAACAGCACATACAAACCAGAGGACAGTTTCCAGCAGAAAACAGGCCAGGAATGGCTGGTCCTTGCGTTATGCTCTCAGAGGAAACTAAGCCGTGGAAATACTCACGGATCTCTAAGAGACACGGATGCCTGCTCGTTTGCTCAGTATACCCAAAAGGCAGAAAGGAAGGAGGAGGCTCCTACTTGCCAAAAGGTGAATTAGGCAACCTAAAAAATGCCATTTGAGGAGAAGGAGGGGGAGATGAATCTTTTGGTGTTTCTCATAGATCTATTCTGATGCAGTGCCGTACCAAGAGAACTAAGCGATCTTCCATTTAGAAAGAGATGTAGGTTCAGCTTGCACGGGCTCTCCTAGAGCTACCTGGCCTCAAATCCACCGCAAAGGAGCAAGAGTCCGCTGAGGTCATGTGTAACTAAAAATTAATCAATCAACCCTTGACCTTAACCCTTAATTCCGGTCAAATCCAGCACCACAACAAACTGCACGTGGGTTCCTAAAATCTACATGAAGTCAGGTAAAAGGAATTTATTCATTACACAACGGGATGATGACCTAAATGCCACAGAAGTAGGTTTGCTCTGGCTTTCGCCCTAAATCCTAAAAGCAGGTATTAGGCAAGTGATCTCAAGCACAGATCCAAAGAACATAGCAGAGCAGGGCTGGGTTTGCAGAAGTTAAAAGCTGTGGTTTGGGCACTCCATCCACGTGCCTGCGCCCAGCAGAAAATATCGTGTGGTTTGCCTCTGCCAGTCTGCCTGTATGATACCGGGGTGCAGAGCAAGCCTCTGGAACAGGGGCTGTAACGCCTGCAAACGCTCTGTGACAAGCTGAAAGAGTTGTGACGTGTTTCAGATGAGGGACCGTTTACCCAGCACAGGTAAACAGTGAGATGGAAGGGAAAGGGGGACTCATTATGTCAACGAGAAAAGCGAGGCTGCGCGAAGAAAGGTCTGCTCCTACGATGCGCAGAGCTCTTTGGATCCTGCTGACTACACAAGGTGCATTTGTGCTTCTGCCACATAGTGAGAGCCCGGTGGAGACTGATGAGAGGCCGCTCCAGGGACCCGCAGGCTGTGACCAAATGGTGCCCGAGTTAGAGAAGGGGGGTTCGCTTCTCCTGGTGCCTCCACTTCTCAGAGCTTGTTTGACACGGGGCAAAGATACCGAGGCTCACAGCTGGAGGCAGTGCTGGCCCAAAAGCAGAGCCTTCGAGAAGAAAGAGCAGCAAAAGCTGAAGGTGGCTTTGTCAGGTGGGAAAACGGCAGCGTCGCAACCCAGTGACGCCCAGGCCCTGGTTAAAAACTATGGAATCACAGAATTCTGAGTGTGGAGGGACCTGCAAGGCCCATCGAGGCCAGCGCCTGTCCCTGCACAGGACACCCCAAATCCGCACCGTGGCTCTGAGGGCCTTGGCCAAGCGCTTCTTGAGCATCGCCAGGCTGGGTGCCGTGACTGCCTCCCTGGGGAGCCTGTTCCAGCGCCCCACCACCCTCTGGGGGAAGAACCTTCTCCCAACACCCAGCCTAACCCTCCCCTGGCACATCTCCCTGCCATCCCCTCGGGTCCTGGCGTTGGTCACCAGAGAGAAGAGACCAGCGCCTGCCCCTCCTCCTCCTCCCCTTGTGAGGAAGCTGCAGCCCGCCATGAGCTCTGCCCTCAGCCTCCTCTTCTCCAGGCTGAACAAACCAAGGGGCTTCAGCCGCTCCTCGTACAGCTTCCCCTCTCAACCCTTCACCAGCTCCGTGCCCT
Source organism: Anhinga rufa (assembly GCA_013400875.1). NCBI lineage: Eukaryota > Metazoa > Chordata > Aves > Suliformes > Anhingidae > Anhinga > Anhinga rufa. The sequence continues at coordinate 24,833 of VZTV01068751.1, forward strand.
CCTCTGGACACTCTCCAGCAGCTCTATACCCTCAATGTCCCACGGCACCCAACACTGCACCCAGCGCTCGAGGCGAGGCCGCCCCAGCACGGAGCAGAGCGGGACCATCCCCTCCCTCGCCCGGCTGCGATGCTATCTCACCAAGTGATACAGATGACGTGTCCAGAGAGGAGGTGGGAGCCGACTGCAAACACTGCCCCGCGCAGGAAAGCAGGGACCCGGGACAGGGGACTGCGGCGTATGCGCACTCAGCAAGGGATGGCCGGATTCCCCTGTCCTGCACTCTACAGAACAGCAAACTGATGGTGGAGAGCAGGGGCAGGGCTGGACTTCGAAGCTACTCACAAGTTCCCAGAAGTCGCCCTCACGTCGACACAACACATGTTGGGAAAAAACATTTGGCAAAGGGAGCCCCTTGGGAAGGGTGTCAAGCCACAGCACCCTAAAGAAAAGCTTTCATGCCACAGGGGAAACACTGAAAGTTGAAGCAGAGGAGATGGGCACTTCAGCAGACTACCAAATACACTGGAAAGGGGGATCCAAGGCTACCCCATGGGATTAAAACTACCAGACAGACAAACACTGCAGGGAAACCCCTAAACTACCCAGTCCTGAGGAATAAAGCAGTGGAAAAAATGACCAGGGAGGGAAGAGGAGCAAAGCCGTGGGTGGCACGGAGCATGCCGCTGTTGGTGAAGGATGCAGCCTATCCTTTCAGCGTAGAAATCCCACATTGTCGTGTTAATCATCTCCCTTATTTTCCTTCCCCGGACAGGATCAGGTCAATCTGGGCGTTGATATTCCAGCTGAAGGTGGGAGATGCTTCCTTTGTGGAAACAGTTGAGTAAAACAGAAGTAACCACTTCCCCAAGTTACCCCTCTCCTGCTGTGGTTGGGGAAACAACCACAAACACGGGCTTTGCAAATGACAGGATGCCACCAAAGCAGTAACCAACTCCAACAGCCACCTCTCCACCGGGGAACAACCCATAGCATGCCCCGGTCGCCACCAGGCCTGCGTTAAAGATGGCACGAGGAGTGGGGCTGGGCTGAGCCAGAGATCTGTGTGCAGGAGGTTGCAGCGACAGCTTCCCTGCATGTCACAGATCCTACTCGGCCTCCACGACTGGCCTCGCCTGGTGTCCTTGGCTCCCATCCTGAGCACCATCCAGGCAAGGTATGGTAATAGTCTCGGGTTATCTGGTATGGCAGACAATAGAGCACCCCCTCCTCCGTGTCCCCCAGGAGGACCCCTACCAGCCACTGGCTGTGCAGAAAGAGGAGGAGGGGAAACAGGGGGGTTCGTTTGCTCAGCGAGAGGTTCCTGGAACCCAGCCTGTTGCTTGCCAGATCTCTGTCACCTCCGAGGAATGCAGGGAGGGTCCAGAGCGGTTTCCTCCTGAGCACTCCTCTTTCCCTATGCAGCCCGTCCATGCACTGCCTCCACCCTCCTCTGCCCCAGCCTCTCCTTCCAGCCCCCAGCCCTGCGCAGCGCCCCCAGCCCACCTTCCCACCCAGTCACTCTCTGCCCCCCCACCTGCCTTGGCCATCCCAGCCGTCCTCTCCTCCCACTCCCTTGCCCCTCTGCCATCTCGCTGCCCCTCCTAGCTTCCCAGCTTTCCTCAACCCCTTCCCTCTTCCTTTCTTTCTCTCCTACTTTCCCCCTCTGCCCACCAACCACTCCTCCTCCTCCTCCTCCTCAGGCTCCTTTTTATGCTGCTCTCAAGCTGTGCTGAAGCAGCTCTAGATCACCTCCAGTCACCCGCGCTATGCATTGTCTAGTAAATCCTAATAGATATTTTAAAATCCAGGACCTTGGTAAGCCTGGGCAGGAGGAAAGGGCACTGCTGGTCCAAACCACGCTCAGGGCAAGGCTGTATTTGCCAATACAACCCTCCACGGCAGACCAAGGTCTGAGTGGCTGCTGAACTGCCTTCTGCTGGCTCCCACAGAGCCAGCCCCATTTCTTGATCCTCCATCAGCCCTGCAGAAGTGCAGAGAAGTAACTTTCCCAATGGCAAAGGTACAGAGGGGAGAGCTTCTCCACCACAGTGCAGGCAAGCAGAGATCAGCAGGTGACAGGAGAGGACAAGGGGGAGCCCAGGAAGATCCTTGTCCCATTTTGTGAGGGTGATCCCCTCCAACCCCAGTCCCTTGCCACCGATACAGGAAAGGTGAATCTGACTTTCTTCAAAGGTGGGTGGATTACTCACAGTTCTTTGTAGTTGGCATCATACAGAGTTGCCCACTTGTTCTGTTGATGTGGCTGCCACTTTATGGACTGGTAGTTGGGATCCAGGTAGGAGCCGTTCAAGCTGTCATTATCTTGAATCAGGCCTGTGGTGAGGGGAAAATATCGATTTCAGTCACCCCGACAGAGCGTCCAGCGGGGTAAGAGCACAAGGAAGCGACTGGCACTGTCAGTGCGGCCAGCCTGAAGCTTGCCTCCTGACTGCCGGGGCACCGCCGCGGGCACGAGATCGGGGCCACGATGAACTCACCGCCCTGCTCTCCTCCCGGAGGCCCAGCTGGGGTGAGCCTCGCTGGCTGACACCCTGCGGTGCCCACGTGCCCTCCTCCCAAGCACCCTGGCCCAGCGGGGTGCCCGGGCTTGCGGCAGGGGTTTGCATGCTGGGGGTATTAAGGGGAGGGGGAGAGGGGGAGCAAAAACCACATACCTGGTGAGAGCGCTCCCGGCTGGTGCCAGGGAGGCGTTTGGACTCTGTCGGGGTTGAGTGGCACGGACCCCATACCTGGCTCCTGCTTTATCAGCCCGTTGAGCATCTGTGCATTGAGGGTGTTGGGGGGCGACTCGGAGTGTTTCCGCTTCTTGGCAGGGTGCACCGGGAGGCTGCAGAGGGAAGGCAAAGGCTGAGCAGGAAAGCAAGAGGTGGGGAGGTATCAGCCCCACAGCCGTGACCAGGAAAAAGCTGGGATGGCACATGAAAACCAACGCCTTCATGCAGGGAGCTGCAGGCTCTTTCAGCACGATCACCACCTTCTCCCACGAGTCTCTGCCCACCCACCCCGTGACTGCCAAGCTCTGCATCGTCCGTGCACTGAGCCACATCTTTGCTTTCTTCCTGTCTGTCCCCACCGCCCAACTCTGAGCCATGCACTGCAAACCCCTGCCCCACACCTTGGGTCATCTCCACCTTGATGACCCCCCAGCTCGCTCCCACAGAACCAGGGCACACTCCTTAACTTGCAGTTACACCCAGTAGTTTTCGCCGTTCGTTCTGCAAGCCTCCAGCTCCCACCCCCTCATCCCACCCTGCCCCAGATCGCACAAATAACGCTGAAAATGCCCGGCGCCCCGAGGCCTTACTCTGCTCCATGTTGCTGGAGTAGCTGGTGCAGCATCTGCGACTGCTGGGCATGGTGGAGGTCGGCAGGCGCCATGCCCTGCCCGATGCCGTACGGTGGCATCAGGGGCTCAGCCTTCATGTACATGTCCCGCTGCAGGCTGGGGTAGTGAGGGTTGTGCTGCTGCTGGTGCGGGTGAGGGGGCGGCGGCGGGGGACCCTGAAGGTGGGGGGGTGGAGGTGGCGGCGGCGGCGGAGGGTGCTCCAAGCGAGAAGGGGGAGTCATGTGGCACATGTTTTCGGGGGTCATGGTCCGGAGGAGGTGAGGATCTTGAAAGAGAGAAAGAGTAATAGCTGTTAGACCAGCAGGTAGGGCCATGCACTGTGCGTCCTAAGCCTGGGTCCAGCACAGACGCAGCATTCCTCTCCCCCTGAACCATCCCAGTCCTGGTTATCTTCATGAACCCACACCTCCCTGCCTC